>JABFIG010000030.1:0-183400 GCA_017139545.1 Ambrosiella cleistominuta | reverse complement strand
CCCGCCCTCTCCACAAAGACCACCACCACAACTTCAAACACCGTCACCAACAGCAATAACGATAACGCGATATCCCCCTCAAACTGCCCGTACCACCACCACCGCTCCACCTGCCTCCCCTTTTTCCACTGCTGCCGCAGCCGCCAACGAGACTCCTCTTCATCTTCATCTTCTCGCACCTGCTCTCACCACCGCTCCAGCAGCCCTCACGTCCACTTCGCCACCGCCATCACCGGCCCCTCCCGATCTCACTCCCACTCTCGCTCTCGCTCCCCCTCCCACCCTACCCTCCTCCTCCCTATCCAAGAAGTCCTTGCTTGGAACTCTGCCCCCCTCTACGACTACCGGCTCCCCATTGCCCCCGACACGACAATCGATGGGATCCTGCGAGCCCTGGGGGTCGGCGGGCGCGAGGCCCGGCTGTACTCAGGGTCGGGGCGGCGCAGTTGGATGTTAGGGGAGTTGCAGGAGGGGGATGTGGCCGAGGCTTTGCGGAGGGTGAGGGGGGAGGGGGCTTATATTGAGGTTATTCGGAGGTAGAAAAAGATGACGATGATTGGTTGGCAAGGACACAGAATATCATTTACAAAAACACTATGGGACGATAATCTTCATTACTTATCATCTTTGACTGTATTCTTGTTGTATTTCCTCTTTTCTTGTCACTTCAACGTGCAGATTGCCTATCACCAGCAACTATGCCATCAAACCAATCACCATATACAAAATAATACAATCAACAACACTGCAGTTCGCAACAGTAAAATAAAACATGGTACCATAAAAAATGTGAACAGACACGTAAACATAGAACAATACAAAGATATCCCGGAACCAAAAGAACCCCATTTAGTAACATCAAAAATACCCATGATATCCACTTTCAACGTGGCACACTATCCCTAGATAATTCCAGAAATTGTGAAAACAGACTTGGCGGTCCCCAGATACTCGGCCGCACCATCGACGTTGCCGGAAACGGAGCACACCCAGGAAGTTGAGAAGCCATTGATCCTAGACCTTGAGACAACGTCATCCCCGATTCTCTCTAATACGAGGGCTGATCGTTGCCGATAATGTCCAGGATCTGACGAGCTCCCGAGTTGGTGTTCATCAACTGCGCCGCGAGGCCATGGTCCAGAGTGTTGCTGAGCTGGTCGATGACCTTGTTGGTCGACTGGATGACGAGGTTCATGATGCGAGGCGTGATCTCCTTCACCGTTTCGTCCTGTAGTACAGTGTTAGTATCAAGATGGAAAGACTGTCGGCGATTACTGTAGAAACTTACAAAGGCCGAGGTGTTGCTCGACAGGCAGATGATGCAGCTTTCCAACCACGCAGCCTTGTAACGCAGAAGAGGACCAGGTCCCATCTCCTGAGCCACAGTAGCCGCAACACTCAGCTGAACAAGGGCAGGAACACCCTCCAGTATTGACGGAGGAAGCGAACACCAGTAGCGGGCAAAGATCTCCTCCTGGCGACCACTCTGCAACCAACGCACGATCGCAGCTTCTAGTTTATGATCATTGACCAGGTTCTGGATAAAGGCGATATCCTGATCATACTCGCTGCTAGTGTTCAACCCTCCAGGTATCTGAGCGTTAAGCTGAGTCTGGGAAGGCTTGTACATGTGCTGAGGCTGAGGCTGGATCGGGGCCTGCTGAGCCATCGGTTGCGACATGTGATGGTGAGACAGCCCGCTAAGCTGGGACTGGGACTGGGACTGGGACTGAGACTGCTGGTGGATCATCAGTGGGTGGCCAGAACTGTCAGTGCTGCGGACGCCCACTGGTCCACCCACCATCGAATTGTGAGCGGGAATACTACGAGGAGACTGGTCCATGGTATGAGACGAGTTATTGCCATGAGAAGTAGCAGCAAACCGCGAGGAATCACGTGCCTGACGTTGAAGCCGGAGAATCTCGTTCTGAAAGTGACCCTGGCTCTGAGCCATGGTGGAAACAGTGTCGGAAAGACGAGTAACCAAGGTCGTGAGCTGGTCAATCTTGTTGCGATCGCTGGAGCGGAACTGGTTCAGCTTCTCAATCTCATCCTGGTAGCGTTCGTGAATCTCAGCTGCAACCCGCTCATTGGCAGAGATGGTCATTGACGTCAACGAAGGAGCCAGATGTGGCCCAATGTTGGAGAGAAAGTCATCCTGGGCCTCGTGCATGCGGGACACTACCTGGTTGGCTACCTTGTTGGCAATAATGTCGGTAAACTGAGGGCTCTGCAGAGTCGAGTTCACACATTGTTGGACAATCTGAGGAACCATACACTGAGTCTCCTTAAACACAGTATTGGAAACCTGCTGAGTAGTCTGCTGATTGAGGCTGCTGACCACCTTGTTGATTGCAGGAATCACAGAATCGTGGACAGTCTTTTGGATAATGTCAACCATAGCTTTGGTGGTGCTGCCGTTTAACGACTGCTGGATCGTCTCCAGAAGCTTGAGCTGGTGTTGGCCAAACTCCTGCTCGCGGTGCTTGATAGTGTCATCAACAAGAACGTGCATGTTGCTGACGGCCTGGTGCATAAACTCAGCAACCTGCTGACCAAGGCGGGTTTCCATGGTCTTAACAGTGTTCTCCAGAGCATCTCCAGAGAATTGACCAACAAGCTTCTGCTGAGAACCAGCCCGTCCCGAGGCCATTTCAGCCTTGGGGGTGGCCTTGCCAGCAGCAAAAGTAGAATCCGCCTGACCAGCGTTCTTCTTCTTGCGCGCTTTACGTTCGCCACCCTTCTCGTTGGAAGTCAAGTTGCCATCGTTGTCTCCATTACGATCCTTGGTTTCGATCTTGAACTTGCCAGGCTCAGGGCTGGTGTTCTTGCGTTCGTCAGCACCCTGGCCCTGGGGGGCAGCGTCTTTGCGGGCAGACTGGACAGGACGACCCTCCTCAGTAGGAATAGGGGCGATTGGCTTCAGCTTCTCAACTGTAATCACATTTTCAGCTTCGGCCTCGACAGCGGCAATAACCTTGTTCTCCTTCGACCAGCCAAGATCGGCCTGCTTCATGAAGATGCAAGTAACACCCTTGGAATGCATGGCATACAACTCAAAGAGGGTCTGCTCCTTCTCGACCGAAGGAGCAGGGTTCGCAAGAATGTCAAGACTGCGAAGAACACCCCGCTCACCGAACGAGTACTCGCGGACACCACTAATGACAGCTGTAGATTCGGGCGGCGGGATGGTCGAATCGCCAGTCGCCAAACGCTGCATGTACTCTGCCTGGGTAATGCTCTTAAACGAGTACTTAGGGGCGGAGAGATGAGCCAGGTAAATAGAGTTGCGAGTGGGATGACCAATGACGATCATGCCAGTAGCCGGATGGTAGGTAACGCTGCAGACAGCATCAGATTCCTTAGAGTGAGGCAGGTTGAACTCTTGTACAGGCTTACCGAGGGCAAGATCCCACAGCTGCAGAGTGTGGTTCTGTTTCATACCAACAATCATATAACGGAGAGCACAACGCTTCTGAAAAGGGCGGGCCTTGTCAAGAAGAAGAACAGAAGTGGGCCAAGCCTTCTCGCCATCGGGGGTGCTGCCAAGAGTCATGAGAGGCTCCTTGATTTCGAAATGATGCTTAGCGGGCATGGGAGCTGATTCGCTAGAGTTGGGATCAACCTCGACAAGAGGTCTGATATCCCAAAATTTGATACGTCCAGACTTGTCAAGAGAAACGATAACAGTGTCATCCTGAGAAAAGACAAAATCCTTACCAGCCTTTCCAGTGTTTATTCGCAGGGAAAAATCCCGGGCGAGCTTTTCAGCATCAACGATGCGCTCAGGGCCAGGCTTGAAGTATTCACCGTTCAGGACGACAGAAGGCCAGATGATGCTGATGGACTTGCCACGGCCAGTAGCAAAGTACTCGGGATGCCCAGAAGAGACACGAGCACGGGTCTTCAAGACACCACCAGGCGCATCACCCTCCTGGGCGCTGATAGGAGGCAGGGCAAAGCCGTGAGATTCAGGCTGGTCCTCACCAATGACCAGATCCTGATTGTTCTGCCAGACTTTGGCCCAATACACAGACCCACTGATACCAGTGCCAAGGATGGCCTCCTGTTGGATAGGGGCCGTTTCATCACCAGTGACAGACATCGACACGTTAAATACACGGTCCTTAGTATTGGCAAAGATCTTGGCGTCCTTGCCATCGTCTTGTCTAATTACACGCAAGCCACCAGCTTTGGACATGCCGTATGCCATGTATCTAATAGTAGCAGTGTACAGGTTCCGATCGACCTGGTCAAAGTCCTTTCGGAGACGGGCAACATCCATGATAATGCTTTCGCGGAACTGAGGACGGGGTTCGGTCTTGTCATGCAGAGTGATGGAGATCCAAGGTTGCATAGGAAAGTTGTAGACCTTGACAAGAGGTGCGTCGCTCTCAGTAGCCGGAGGTTCCTCTTCCTCTTCATGCTCCGCAGACTCCCAGTTTTCGGCAACTTGGTCATCATGATTAGCAACAGCTTCCTCGTCCTCGAGGTGAGACTTGGAAGTGTCATCGGTGGGACTAATGATAGTCTGAGGCTGAACGGGACCTTGATCCCAGGCAGTGGGAACATCTTTCGGAGCAGCGGACTGCTGAGGTCCATCATAAGTGATGGTACGGTCAACCAGAGTCTGGGGCTCTCCGACACCGGACAGATTCATGTTCTCAGGCTTGGATTCCATGAACTGAGTATACACGTTTTGACCTTGGCTAGAGGGGACAGTCTCGAGCTGCTGGGGAACAGGAGCGTAGGCCATAATGTCAGAAGCAGCTTGTTCGCCAGTAGTCTGAGGCACATTGTCGGAACTATCATCAAGTTCCTTGTTGATAGGAGTGACGCTTACGAATGACTCAGTAGTGTGAGTATGAGGAGTCTGGGTCTGCTCCTGTGCGTGGTCACGGTGGTGCAATTCGTTGTCAGGGCTAGCAATCGGCATGGCGCCACTTTCGGGGCGGACAAAGTCAAGCGAATTCTGGGGCGAGTTAGACTGAGGCTTCTTGAGAATCTGGAAAGAGGCAGTGGAAGAAGCGTGATTATCGCGGTCGAGCTGCTCACCATGGCGGAGGCCAGAGCCAGAGCCAGAGCCAGCCGGCGAATCATCACGAAGGTCGCGGCTGGTGTAAGACTGAATGCTTCCAGGGCCGCCGGGGTAGCCATAGAGGTGACTGACATTGTGGTTGACGGCAGGCTCAGACCCATATGAAGCGCTATTAGCACCGTAGTTGGGAATGCGCTGCTCATGTGCAGGATGGTCGAACTTGTAACCGGGAGGGATGCTAGAGTGCGAGTGTTGGCTGGGTGACATCGAATGCTGCATCAAGGGGCGAATGTTTGGACTGTTGGGAAACTCATGAGACTGCGACGAGTGCTGCTGCTGCATCATAATAGCGGCCTGGGACTGGGGAGTGGCAACACCCGAGTGAGAGCCCTGCATCTGTTGTTGTTGTTGTTGTTGTTGTTGTTGTTGTTGCAAGTCTATCGAGTGCATCTGCTGCTGCTGTTGCTGGGGCGAATGCTGAGACAGTTGGTCATCCTGCTGGCTAGGCTTGGGTCGGTTAAGCAGATTGAGGAGGTACTGTCTGGTGTCAGGGGTGGGAGAAGAATTGTTGAAGACGCTGTTGGCCGGAGGCGTAGGTGAGGTGATACCATTGCGGTGATCCTTGATTTCACCGCGCATCAAGGCAGCAAGAACGCCGGTCGGCTCGGGGGCCGATGGGGCGGGGACCATGATGCGGGAGGCAGCAGACGAGGTAGTAGCAACGGGGAAAGCCTGGGGCTCCATGGACTGCGAGTGCATCTGCTGGGGAGAATGCTGCTGCTGCTGTTGCTGGTAGTCGTTGGAGTAATCATACTGCTGCGATAGGCTGGAAGGGCCATGCAGCTGGTTCATCGACGATGATTGCGTGCCGTTAAACTTCAACAGATTCAGCAGGTCCATACTGCTGCTGCCGCCCACCGGCGGAGTAGGAGCAGGCGGGAGATTTCCATCCATCCCGGCTGGTGATCCTGGGTTCGCGTGGGGGAACTGATCGCGTCAAAGTTCGTCGAGAAATCTTATGGAAGCGTCGCTATTTCAAGCAGACGATTCCAAGATAGAAGGCACGACGAGGCGATGCGGCGAAGCTGGGCTGCGGCAAGCTAGCGAGGCAAGCAGCCGGAGGCTAGAAAATAAGAGGGGGTGATGGAGGTGATTACGCAGAACAAGACTGGTCAGTCCAGTCTGGCCAAGAATATGTTAAAAGAATGGAAGAAAAGAAAAAAAGAAAGAGGATTGATAAGACTTTGAGAGTCGAAACTAAATTAAACTGCGAGAAGTATTGTCAGAGAGAACTCTCGCAATGGCGAATGGGTTCCCGATGACTTTCTCAGTCGGCCTTGCAGAAGCAAGAGAGATTTTTTTTTTCTTCGGACGAGAAGAGGCAGAAAGAGGATTTGGGGGGAAAAAAAAATCAAGAACCACGGCTAAAGAAGTAAGTGGATGGTGATGGATTTGAGGTTTGGGCAAAAAAAATCAAGAGCCAGGGAAGGTCATGACTGGGGAGGCCTAGATCAGTCTGGACAAGGCCTAAAAGTGCCTGAAGAGCCTGTAATTGGTTCTACTGGTGATGACGAAGTTGTTGTTGTTCCACAATAATTGGGAAGGCGGGAGATTTGTCAGTTAGTACAGTAGTTACCCTCTGGATGAATTCTGGGCCTTTATCGCATGAGGCCTTCCATCAGTCCGGATGAAGATGCTGACCGCCTCACAAGTTTGTGATGTTATCGGCTTACCAAACTCTGTGTTTCTACTTTCTTCTCAATGTTTCATGAAACAAATTAGGGATCTAAATGTGAAGCTAGGATCAACCAATTTGCAGTTTATTTACTAAGCGCGAATTCCTGGTCTGGGGCCTTGCGACTGCGACAACGATTACTTACCATCACCACGTTTTTGCATTAAACTAGATGTCATCACGCATGGTATCGAGCCATGGGACATTTGCTTGTTCTTAAGACTTCAATGGCACAACACCTTTGACTTTCCAACGAACCGACTGGGCAGAAACGGCATGCAGACGTATGGTAACGTTAGGCCGCAAAATCCTCGTCTACTGATGTGTTCCTATGCATCACTTATCTTGAGCATGCAGATCGCTTGTTGCGCATATATTCCTCTAGAACTAGTTAATCATTGTCATGCTCATCCCTTCTTGTTCTCCGGAATTCTATCAAATCGCGCCAATAAGTTCAGCCTTGTGGCAGTAAGTCCGGAGAATGGGTTGTGAGATGTTAGGAAAATTCCTGGTCCGTCTTGATATTTTAATTGCGGCATCCCTCCACTAGCGCAAGTTTGACATTCCAGTAGATCTGAGGCTCAAGTGAGTTTATAAGTGTCGAACAATAATCATCAGATAGCAGCGCTGCTTGAATCAATCGATGGCGTCCGATATCCCGCTGGGTTCCGTCCTGAATATCACACCTTCTGTATGTTTACCCGTTTATTCCATTGCTCGACCCAACTTGAGGCGAGTGTTCCCTTGCGCCACTCACATCTCGTACAGGCTACACAAGACAATTCGTGACCAACCACCAGTCCGATAACTCTGTAACTTATAGTGACAACGATGATCTTGATGATCCGCCATTAAAAATACACATTCCATACGCACTAATATATGGAAACTCGCAAGTTCAATTATTCAAGTCAGATATTGCCGTTCATCTGAATTGGTGGCCCAACCTCTTCTTTTGTTATCGACGGAGGCTGGTGGGTTTTCAGCCGAAGTCTCAAAGTCCCTGGCGGGTCCTTGTGGCTGGTAACGCAGAAGAGCACCAGTCACTGCGATCCGACCATTTCCCACCGAGAACAATGCAACCGAAATCCCGCATCGAATAGCACACTTTAAATGGAATAAGCAGGGTTTTTTAACATAATCATGTGTCTGGTCCAATACTGCTTTAATCATTCAAAATCCTTTCCCAAAGAGCCAGTTTTAGGCTATACCAGCTTGTCTACCAGGCAATATGCTACAACTTTCTAAGATTTCCATCTTCATATCCATATATTCAGTCTCCACCAGAGCCTTGTTTGTCTGCATATCTACTGCATTCCATCACATGTTGGTTTGCCGTTGACGGACTTCCTGAGGTTAATATGTATGTGTGAGCTGTCAGGTATCTTGCAGAACCCTCACTTTGCTCTGTTCTCTCTTGCAAATACTTGACAGGTCAACCTTTATGGGCAATCGTTATAGAGAGTGACTGTTTCGGTAAAGTTGTCATCCTTCAAGCATCAAGGTATGCATACCTTATTGTCACAAGACGGCTGGCCTCGATTTCTTTGGCGTGGATGGCTAAATGTTGGCTGTCAAATGTGTGTATAGTCGTGAGAAGCGCGTCATATATATGTCAATAATTATGGATAACTATATACATGTATGGAGGATCCAATTCCCAATTCCATCGTGTGTTGTTAATCGTAGGTCTTGCTCACAGCATGCAAACTCTCAATATCGTAAAAATGACCAGATTTCCGTACCAATATTCGCCAACACCCTTTACCAGTTTACCTACATCTCTGTCGTCAATCTGACATCACCAACCCTCATCTGAGCTTAGATTTTCCATTTCATTGATGGCGTAAATCTCCCGGTATTTCGTAATCTCCACCTGTCAAATTCCCGTTTTCGTGGTAGTTTGAGTAACTTCTCCAATTCATCATTACTGATGCTTGTAATTCGTCAAATGGCTCGCTTGTCGGGAGACTGGTCGTGCGTGAATGTGCCACGATGCGGAGAGTCCTGTGAAGATTTTACATTCGTCATTCCCAGTAAGGCAATGTTAATTTAAGCTATGCACTATTTGACTTGCGCTGAAAGGACCAATGCCATCTTCAAGAGAAAGTGGATACCAATATAAGATTTTTGATCAAAATATCAATTCATGACCATATGATACGCCATATCGTAGGGTTTATCGTAACACAGGGTCAATGACTTTCATTGGAGAACCCTAAATATGAATCACATATTAACCCTAGTTTGATGTTGATGGTAACACAAACTGGAACAGCAACTGACAAGATGACTAATATCTTCCAGAACACTTTGCCCAAGGAAAAGTTGTAACTCCTGAGCCACTTGACCAACATTAATGCATTATTGAGCGGCCTAGACTAGAGCTTGATTATCATGGCTTCATGTCTTCCCCTAGATACACTAAGAGACACTCACCACACCAACCATGTGTGGTAGTGTAAGAAATTATACCCTTAGTAATAAGTATAGTTAAGTTAATTCTCTGTGTGTTTCTTCTTATCTGATGGTCTCTTCTGGCCAAGTGTGGAGTCTTGTAGTCCTTGGCTAGACAGATTGGTTAAGATGCTTGGCAAGTTTAGAACAATAAGACACATGGGAAACACCAGAAAGAAAGTGGTGATGAGAGATGTGATTGCTAACATGAGTTATGTATTAGGGAGGTTAGGTACATCTTGTTAGTGACAAATGGTGGACAATGGACTATCTTGTGACTAAGTTGGCAAGTCAAAGGATGCCAAAGACAATGAGTTTAGACACAAGTCAGATCAAGAGTAAACGTGACCCCAATGCAAGTACAGACTATATTATGGCCAAGTGATTTTCTATTGTATCATGAGTGATTAACAGTTCTTATCTATCATTGGTCAGTACATGCTCTGATAGACCACTGATCTCTCTCAAACTCGTCAATTAGCTAGCAGGTATCCAACTGTGAATATACGCACTCTGTATATCCTTTCATCTCATGTGTTCTTGGCTGACTCGCACTCCGCTGTATGTCCAGACCTTGTCCCATCCGACACATCACCTCCGGGGGACCTCCCTCTTATACTAGCAATGTCAATCCTCACATATCCCGATCTTCTTTCTACCACGCAAATGCAAAGACACATTGACTAATCTTCACTGTTCATGCTGTGCTGTCAATGGCCTTCCACCGCCATCTTCGCATTTTCAATCCTTCATCAATTCAACCAACACCTAAGTACCTTGGTCACCGTCGTCAACTCCCTGCTTGGTAATCCATTATTCGATTCGGCATCGGTTCGTCAGTCAACAAGATATTCGCCACATTCACCTGCAATCCCAAACGCCGTGGCTCCCTTCTGTGTCCCCTGCGGACAAGCAACCCAATGGACCGGCTGTGTCCTCGGTGACGATCTCGAGTCTTTGTATAACGACAAGTTATATACACAAGTAGGCGTTGACATATGCTTCATGTCATGCTGGGGAACGTGAAGAGGAGAAAGATGGTATGGCTAGTGTTGGGGCCGGCGGAAAGAGATGGTTACTTAGTAGGTTACGCAGCGGGTAAGATGGGAATGTGGGGGTTGTTACGACGTGACAGGTTTGGCCTGCGGTGGCGTTGTAGTGTTGTGGGGAAGTCGCAGATAGTCTCATTGGGGATGAAGATGATTAGTTGAGATGAGTTCTGCGAATGGCCGAAAAAGTATATGTGGAGTTACTAGCATGTATCAGGTGTATAGCCACTGACAATTTTATCTGTCCGTCGACTAGTGACGGTGACTAACTTAGCCGCACTATGTATCAAACAAAAGTTTGATATAGTTCAATATTGGTATATGCTGGACTATATGCATTGTGTGTTGTCTATCAAGAGCAATGGCTACATCCTTCCGAATCTGCACAAGCCCTAACCTCGCGGCCCGGCAACCTGCATGTGGCGATGTGGCGGCACCAAGTCACAGTGAGTACATGCCCGGGTTCACCCAGCAATCCAACTGTAATAATACTTCCAATGTACTGGGTGATAGTTCCGCTGCAGATATAGCGGCTGATGGCCAATGCAGCCAAGGTACGCTGTTGGATTTATTCCGGTGATAGGCTATAGGCTACAGGTAGATATGTACGGACATTCATACATAGACATGTAAAGAATATTGGAATTGGTATTCAGCTTTTCTTCGTTAACGTAGAGTGCTTCTTGTGTTATTAGGGGACAAATAATCAACGACCATGCCGTGGCTTTTTGTTTTGCTTTTCTTTCTTCACCACCTTGAGCTTAAAGTTCTTGGGCTATTGTCTATGGTTTCAATTTTTAATCTTATGGTACAGTTGACGTCGTTGGTCTGTCGAAAATGCCGAGCCAAGTTGAAAAGAGATAGTTACAGTATTATTGCATAACCTCCCCGAGGAAACACCACCCCAAAATGCAAAATTAAGCTTTGGCTGAATGCAAGCGCCAAGGTCCGACACAACACGATATTTACACCGTACAGCCTGTTTTTTTTTTTTTTTTACAATTCTATCGTATATATCATCATCCCATCGTCATCATCTTTGCCTTCCTCCGCAACCATCCATCACCGACTCCACCTAGGCAAACGAAAGAGAAATGTAATGTGAGGGAGAAAGTCCGACGCCGCTACCCGGCATATAGACACTGCAAGGAGAAGAAGGTTGCAAGCAAGCCGTGATGGCTTTGGTGGGGAAAGGGCGACAGAAAAGGGTTGTTGGTGTGTCTGTGCTGAGGGATTGAAGAAAGAGAGGTTAATGGATGGATGAGTTGGTATTTGTTTACGAGGGGAGGTTGTCAAAGTTGGAAGAAAATAAGTTTGAGTGTATAAGATATAAGGCGGTAACGAAGGGAGATCGATTGAGGCACGGAACAGGTCCGAGCTTAAGGATATAATTGGAAGGGGGGAGGGGAATCGGCTGTGCTTTTTTGACGTTAGGGTTAGGGCTGGTCCAGAGACGATGAGATATTGTTGTAAAGAAAAAGAACGAGACAATTAACTCTGGAGTGGCAGTGAGCCCATACGAGCATTAGCATCGACCTGATGCCAACATTTCCATAGACACAGAACAGAATATTCGGCGATGGCCTCAGGGCGGAAGGTCTTGTCTATATGAAAAGCAAAATATGTAATGTAACAATAAAATCCTCCAGATAGACTTGGAATTATCTCCGACTCTAGAACCAAGGAAATGAAGAATGACAAGATGTAGTTCAATCCTCAGGGGAAAAAGAAGAAGGAGATAATTAAAATTGCGGTTGTAGCGCTATACTAAGCAAGGTGAGACCTTTTGAAAAAAAAGGAAAAAATATATAAATATATAAATTTAGAGTGAAGATAACTTGAACTGGTAAACTAGTTTTGGTGATGGAGGGCAATATTTGCTGCTTCCATCGTATGAGTCGTCGTTTTGCCATCGGATGTGGAAGCAAATGTAACCCTTCCTACCAAAAAAAAAGCTAACTACAAGATAAATACGAACGAGATAGACGACCTTGACATCTAGAGATGATGTCAGCATTTTCATTTTCCGCTGAATTGATTACTACGCGGAGAAATATATTCCACTTTTTATACGTCTTTAGAAACTTGTGGTGATTTTGGGTACTCAGAGAATATGAAAATGCGTGGTTCATTCCCAGAGGTTTTGTACAACCTGATGAAGCCAATGGAATCTATAGATAGCGAATCAATGAATAGATAGACAAAAGGAAACACCAGTCTGTCTCAAAAGACAATAGAATTCAGGAATTAGCAAGACGTCATGGACCGGAGATTGTCGTGATGGAAGCGAACATTGATTACACCAAGTTGAATACAAATTCTATTGTCTTGGCCTTGTAAAAGTGAGCGTGAGAAGTATCGTGAGATGACAGGCCGTAGTTGTATAGATTAAGAGATACAAGCACAGTAATTGCGTGACTTGTAGTTGATCTACGGTATGAAAATATGCACATGTCAGTTATGATCCCTAGTGACCGAACATCACTTGCCTGAGCCGGCCTACCAGAAGATTATGACCAAGTGGCCCCACATCTACATTCATATCTACGTACATTTGTACTTGAATCCCCTCACTTGTCGGTGTCCGCGTGGTCAAGTTCGCTTGTGATTTGACTGCATCACCACCCAATAAACAGGGTAATCCATACCAAACTCGCTCACTTGGATTGACCAGACCAAATATATTGCTTTATGGCTACAAGAAAACAAAAGTCCTGCGGTGATGATCCCAGATATATAAATAAATATATAGAAACCAGTGTTGACTACCCTTTCCGGTAACGATTCCCATTGAGTACTGCCCGCAGGATTCCCAAAGGGTTCAATATCGATACGTGAGATCAACTCAATCAGCCATTTATACACTTTTTTTTTGGTTTATGTACTGCTCCAGATATATATGTATGTTGTCAACGATGTATAAAAATTTATCCCATTCCAATTCCCACTCTCATCCTCCAGACTGACACGAAGCGGGGAATCGTCGTGTATGCAAGGTGGTGCGGTGGCGGAATTTGTATTGACGATGAGAATATGTGTTGGCTGTGACTCGGGAGTCGATGATGACGAAAAAAAAATACGGGTTTTTGTATCTGTCGGGAAAGGAAATATATCATGTTAAAGATAAATCCTTGAAAAAATACACCGATACCAAAAAAGAAAAAAAAACATGCTGCATTTTTGAGAACTTTGCATAGACTTACGACCACGCCGTGGTTGGATTGTCTCTGGTGATATTCCCATTGATGTCTTGCCCGCTTATTCTTAAGTGTGTTTTACATTGTTCATGTTTATATAGCCAAGACGCTGTTTCTCGTGTGTATGTGTGTGTGTTGCTCACTTACATAGACTTAGAAAAAAAAGCCCTGGACATAATATCAGTTCTCGAATAATCCCAGGCCACCAGGCTAAGTGTTGCGATTCTTGTCCCGGCATATCATGAAATAAATATTTATATATTTACACATATAATCGCAGCATCGCCACTCCTTACCAATTTTTGTACTGGCTGATGAACACTCTCTTGTCTTCATTAGCTTTGCTATATATTCTACACTGTTCTCTACAATATCAGCCTCCTTGCTCCTCTAGCATCTAAACAGCAATTAGCATTTAGCATTGACCATGCCTTGACGAACCGCTCCAAGCTAAATCTAAAATATCGGTCCAGGCTTTCGATTCGTGATTATCTTCATGTTGAAGTTCCTGGTCATCGCAAACTTATACCTCGTCTTATTCACGTTTGTTTAGCTTCGTTTGTTGTTCGCTCGCCTTCATCTCGAGCTCACGATAGTCCATCTCTGTTCTTGTTTCTTTCTCTCTCACTCACTCTATATAAGCTTCCATCGTCATTACCGGCCTCATCCTCGTCCCCACAATCATTGGCTCTCGACGTTACCTCGCACACCAAAGCGTCACCCTCATTATTCTAATAACATATTTATAACAAACGTCTGTTCCTTTCAACGGCACAGAAGTACTCACCCACTAACTCACTCTCCAGTCTTCGGGGCGGGAAGAGGGCTCAAGGTTGCATTGATATTGATAACCTCCTTGTCATATATATCATCCTTTTTTTTTTTGTTTGGTCTCATCGCCAAGCCAAATACCTACCTGCCATTCATCTGCATCTGCCTTTGTTGCTCAGACCCGTTTTCTTTAAAGAAAAAAGTGGCGGACTACATTTTCTTTCCCTTTCCCTTTTTATTTTTTTCTCTCTACGAATTGTAGAAATTCTAAAATTAATTTTTTTAATATCTTTTTATTTTTCATCTTTCTAGGAAGCTGTCGACGGGTTTCTTGGGTTGAACGATCAACCTTTCTTGTTAGATATTGTTGTTGTTGGTGTTGATCTCGATATCAGCTCGACGTTTGATATCGCCTGATCTTGGGGGAATCAGGAGCAAGGCAATAAAAAGAAAAAGCGAGTTTCTATATACTACAAAGAAACAAAATCCCAAAACAAGACCATCGACACACAATATCTCTGTCTATTTCACACACACACACACACACACACACATCCACTACAACCATGGCCCTCTCCAGACCATCTGCTATCGCGACCCTCATGGCCATCTCCGCCCCAGCTGTCTCCGCCATCCAGGCCATCAGTAGCGTCCCCCTTGAAGACACTGTCATGTGCGTCTACCCCATCAGTAGCAGCTACGGCATTCTCAACCGCATTCTTTTCTATGTTTGCCTCATCATCTCCGTCATCGGTTGGCGCCTGACCTGGCCCGTCACCATTGCCTCAACCCTCGTCTTTCTGTAAGTTCTGGTCCCGCAACTTTAATGTTTCTTTACCGACGACAACAAACACGGCTATCATCATCATCACGAAAAACATGGAAACAAAAAAGAATAATAAAAAAGACTAACACTAATTTCATAAAGCACCTCCTCCGCCGCCGCCGTCCACGTCTGGGTCCTCGTTAGCATGGGCTCCAAACCCCCCGCCGTCGACCTCGATCTCCTCGCCGCCTGGCTCCTTGTCTCCGCCGCCCTCATGACCTGGAACGGCATGCTCACCTTCTCCCAAATGCTCTCTTTCCGCCGTGCTCGCCCCATCACCGCCTTCTGGGCCCTCCTCGTCCTCCCCGCCCCCATCGCCTACCTCGCCGGCGCCCCCGCCGCCCTCCGCTCCATCCACCCGTACACCCCGGCCATCGAGGTGGCCTGCCGGGATCCCAAGGGCGCCCTGTTAACGTCGCCGGCGCAGCTGTGGCGCAACGACTCGAGTTGGAATTGCACGTACAATTGCTTCAACGCGAAGCCGTCGCTGCTGCGGGATGCCGATGAGATCGTCGTGATGCCTGCAGACATTGCGGCGTTCCTGCCCAAGTATGTCATTGCCGGGTCTGTCTTTGCGATTGCCGCGGCGCTCTTTGGCTTCTGGGCCATCATGAGTGGGCATCGGTCAGCGGGGCGGTACTTTTTCTCGTCATCGGGCAGTAAGGCGCCGCTGGCGCGGTTCCGTGAGCCCAAGAACCCGTATGCCAAGGACAACTCGCCGATTATCCCCGGGACCATCCCGCCGGAGTTGCGGCGGCAAAAGCACGACCGGGTCACGATGGAGGATGTGTCGAGCAGCTTATTGTCAACGATTCCGCTGTCGATTCTGTTTACGTTGTTGACGATTCCGTTGGTGGTGTTTACAGAGTTGGCGATTAATGGGTTTGAGGGGTCGACGACGCTGCCGGTGAATGACTTTTCAAAGGGGATCGACCAGTGGTGGCGGTGGGTGGCGTTTGCATTTGTGCTGATTGCCGGTCTGTTTACGCCGGTGCACGATTACATGAAGAAGTACTGGTTCTAAGCCTGCGAATGCTGTCAGTGGTGGATGGATAGACATTGAGTCTAAATGGAGGATCTCGCTTGGTCGATGAGATTTCGGGGATCTAGATTACTAGTGTCGTCACACCGTGACGTGACACAGATAAGCTGAAAAAAAGCTCTTGTGTAATCGCAATGACGAAAGGGATCCAGGAACAACGAGAATCCTTCAGGGTTAGACAAGCGAGAAGTTGGTGTTTAAACAGTCGCGTGACAGACATTTGATTGTCTTGATTTAATGGGTAGAGAAAAATCAGTTCATGATTTGAATGGGCCTCGTGTAATCATTGTGGGTAAGCTTGGAGTTTTGATATTTTTATTTTAGTCCTTTCAAGATTTGCAGATATATAGTATGACGAAATGAACATCACCTCACTAAACCGCTTCTCTCCTATGGACATGTTAACTACATCTTCTATTGTGCTCACTATCCTCAATATCACACATAGTCATCACACACTCACACGTATACATACTCTCTCATGTCTTGGCCCATTTCGGCTCAACAAACAGTCCCTTGGCCTGCACCAAGACCTCTTGCGTCTTTGCATCCTCAACCCTCGCCTCAATCCACGCCTTTCTACCCTCAACCTTAACCACTTCCACCGCCACCATCACATAACTATCCGTCATGATCGGCTCCAAATACTCCATATCCAAACTCGCCGTAACCGCCACCCCCCGCTTAAACACAGCAAACGCCACCCGCCCACAACACTCATCCAGCAACACCGCTGTCATCCCCCCATGCACAATCCCCCCATGCCCTGCCAATTTATTCCCTAACCGATAAAACGCCAACAGAGCCCCCCGTGCATCGTCAACCAGCACAAACGGATTCGCCGAAATCATCCCCGGCCCCAATAGCGGCCCCCTCGTCAAATTGTGCTCCAGCTCCTCCGCCCTCGGCCTCAAGACCGCCCTGCTCGTTGTGAAGCCCGGCCGTGTCTCCATGAAGTCGTTTACTAGTGGGTGTTCTGAGACGATTTCTAAGAGCTCTTTTTCGTAGGGGGAGTCCGTCATGAGGCCGGGGAGGCGGCCACCGGGGGTTGGTAGGGCTGCGACGGGCGATGCGTAGGCTCGGAGGGCTGAAGGGATTGTAAGGGGGCGGAAGAGATGGTGGCGGAGGGGGCGGGAGAGGGGTCGGCTGAATGGGATGGTACTCCGGAGGAGAAAGGGGAGACGTGGTAGGATGCGCATTATTATTATAGCTGGGACGGGGTAAAGAAAGTAGTATACAGTTGTAGTGCCTTTTAAGATGCATGGGATGAGCAAGACCAAAAAAAAAAATGAAGATTCGTGATGTAAAATGAAATGAGTTAAATGAGCTGATAAGTTTCGGTGAGATTTCAGATTTCAGTATAAAAATAAAACCAAATATGAATTATACTCGGGAATTTCAAGGAAATAAATCGCTTCAAATTGGCAATCGTACGTTTTCCTAGTTTTACTGGTGCTGAGCCTTGCTTTGCTCCTTCCCTTTACAGGCCCAAATTCCTATTTGGTCACTAACAACACAATACAGCGGCGGACGGCCGCTGATTGGTCGATCCCCTGACGACGGTCGAAGCGGGATCACGAGACCTTTTACTAAACAGGCCTTGCTTTGAATGTGCAAGGATTGATCCATAGGCTTGGCTTTTTCAAGCGTACTTTAGGAGACGTTTACCTACCCCACGATTTCAAGGTTGCAACCCTTGGCAGTTGCTGAATATAAGTATCAAGGCAAAAACTGGTTAGGGTTTGAATGTTGTACAAGGAACTTTGACCAATGAGCACGTAAACTTTAGACAAATCACCAAAGTCTATCAAATGAACTGAAAAGTATGTTGATGGTGGTATTATTTCAAGACTAGTGGTGTCACAAAAAGTCCGTCACAATCAAGTGCCGCTGATCCTCTGACACCGGTTGCTCCTCACTATCAATCTGAATCTCCCGGTACTTCGGCGACCCTCCCTCACTCCTGCTCTTCCCGCCAGCCCTCCCATCCTCCCAATGCTCCATAATCTGAAATGCACTCCCCCTCCCCAACACCTCCCTTGTCAACTCCACCATCCCTACTTTCACCGCATTTAACCACGCCCGATCCGACTCGCTCAACGACCGATTCTGTGTTGATGCAAACGGCATCGAGTCGTACGCCAGACACGTCGTAATCAGCGCTGCCAGCTGCCGGACAATCTCTGCCCCGCGGTGCGCCGCCTTCCAGGTTTTCGGGTAGGCGCCCAGGATCGTCGCGCATAGCATCACCTCGTCGCGTGCGGCAAACGGGCCGTCTTCACTGCAGTGAAGGAGGAAGCAGTGGAGGAAGATGGTGATGACGGGCAGGAGGCGGCAAAGGGTAGGCTCATTGAGGGGGAGCTGCCGTTGCTGGAAGCGGACGGCGTTGGCCTGGATGTGTTTTTGCGCGAGAGAGAGGAGCTCTTTGCGGGAGAGGAGGAGGAAGCTCGGGTTGAAGCGCGAGGGGTAGTAGAGGAGGAGGAGCAGGTTATAGTAGCGGGCAGCGAGCCAGGAGACAGTGATGTGGATGGGGACGTTGTCATTTTCGGTAGGCTTGAGGAGACAGCCGTTGCTGTACCAGTTTTCGATTTCGGTGCGGAGTGACTTGACGATGCCGAAGCGGTCGGTCTTGGTGAGATCGGCCATTTTCTCGTTGTTGCGGAGGTGGATCTGGTGGAGAATCTTGTCTTCTAGTTGCCGGAGGTGGATGAGCTGGCGAGTGACCTGAAGCATAGAGACAAACTCGAGATGAGCCGGCGAGGCAAACTCCGAGACTGTCAGACCGGGCATGGGGATATCGGGATTGGCCGTGTTGAGAGCAACTGGGAGACCGCAGGACACGGCCATCATGCGGTCTAGTATGTAGATACTCCAAAACAGACGGTGACTTCGCTCGGTTTCCTCGGGCGTGAGGGAATCATCGAGCGTATCCCGTTGAGCAAGGCCTAATCGCATAGCCTGATGGCCGACGATATCCAAAATGGGCTGAGACGACGGACCCTCAGGATCAGTCAGGGCATAGAGAGCCAAAAGCAACAGGATTTCCACCGTGTTTCGACTTTCGTGTAATATACATTGAGACAAGATGTCCTCATACCGCACCTCGAAATGGAGACCAACAGCATCAGGCGGCAACTTGCCAGCCCGCTCTAGTGACGAATGGCCAATGGCAGTCATAAGGGCTAACAAGACAGAACTCGGGTCTTCCGAATCCATAATGACCATGCACCGTATCGCCGGCTCGGCTTGTTCCACCAGGGTGACCGCTCGTTGCCGGTCAATGAATGGGTATCCCCTCCCTACATCCCGAAAGTAGGCGTCTACCAATATCCTGTAAACCTCCTTTGATATCCTCTGAACCCGTTCTGTGGGACCTGGCGGCGAGTCTCGTTCCATTGGCTCTGACCGGTGATGTGACATCATCTGATGCGACAAATATTGCCCCTGGCTACTGCTGGAGTGATGTCCCGGATATTGAGATTGATTAGCAGCCGTAAACCCCCGTCTCGGCGGATCATCCGTTATCACCTCATCCTGCAAATCCATGCTAATCAATTTCCCACACCCCGGCAACGGCGTTCGTTCCTGTGCAGGCCTGGGCCTAGATTCCGATCCCGCCGCCCACTCCCTGTTATCCCTCAACCCCATCAACATCTCCAAATCCGTCCCCGTCGACACATGCTCAATCGGATGCTCCGGGCTCAGAAACCCTTGCGAATTCACAAAGTTCTCCAGCCACGCCAAGCGCGCCCGGAGCCCCGTCTGCAACGTATTGAGTGCGCGCAGCGAGCACTCGGCGCCTGCATTGATGCAGTTGATGCATTTGGTTGGCATCTTGGGGTGCCGTGTGCATTTCTTTTTCCACACGCGGCAGCGATCGCAGGCTTTAACTCGGCCGCTGACGGGTGCCGGGGTTCTTGTTTCCGATGTTGATGCCAATGTTGATGCTGAGGTTGATGCTGATGCGGAGCCAGATGGCACGGCGTGGGTGGGCGTTGACGAGATGGTGGCTGGGGACCCAGTGATGGATGGTGGCGAGGACGGTGATGGAGAGTCGGTGGGGTCACCGCCTTTGGGTATGCTCCCGGGAGTGCCCGGGCGGGACATTGGCCGGATGCGGAAACGGTCCATGTAGGAGTCCATAGTGCGAAGACCGTCACGGGCTATTGCTGATGGCGTAGGGAGAGGCTGCTGATGAGGAGGGTAGGGTGATGAGGTGGGTGGTTGCTGTGTGGGGGGCGGTGGATTGCCATAGGCTGGTAGTGATTGCGATTGGTGGGACATTGTGGCGTGATAACTGAAAGGCGGAATTGCAGTAGGTATGCAGGGGCGGAAATCCTGATGGAGGGAGGAGGGGGAGATCCCGATCTGGTAATTTCAAATGAGATGGATGCAAGAGCGCTGCAGAACGTCTTTGTAGTACAGTATGCTCGAGGCAAGGGACAAACGGATTGGACGCCAGAGTATGATTAGCCGGGGAAAAAAATTAAAGGATGACTGTTTCTCACTGACGGGTAATTCAGCGTCAAGATATTCCGTCGTCAATGTTGCGGATTGCCGCGCGATGGCGGCTGTGGGAAAAAAACCCAAAGATTTATCACAAAATAAGCGCTGCTAGTCGGGGTCAAAGGCGGAATTGGCGCCTATATATTATCTGAAGGATAAGTTCTCAAACAGGAAGTAGCGATGTGGAAGTGTGTGCAAGACGTTATGTGGCGGCAGATACAATGGGTTCGTCGGATTGGGAAGGGGCAGAGTGCCTGATAGTCGAGATTGTGTGGGTGTGGGATGTTTATAGGGATGAGACAGTAGATGATGATTAGAGATTATATCAAGAACGAGACTCTTGGAAGAGAGAAAACAAGCTCCGAGAAAGATAGAGAAGGTAGGTATTGGAAGCCGAGTTTCAACGTTAGAGAAGACGGATGTCTAAAGACAAAAGTCTCCAGTCGTCCAATATTCAAGATTTCGGTTTAGCAAACTCTTTTTTTTTCTGATGGGGACGAACGGCGATAAAAGCCGCCGTGATCACCGAAGGACGAAGATGAACAAATAATTCCGACAATAAAATTTCATCGGGAAGGGGAAAAAAAGATAAGGAGAAACGGGAAAATACAGACGGATATCTGACCTGGGGATCTGACAGCGCTTAATCGCGATGAAAGTTGCAAAAGGAATTGTCGGCAACGGCAAACACCATCCTCAGGGCCACAAAGGATCTCGAAAGGCGTGAATGACGAGCGACCTGAGCCTACCTATCTATGTATTTATCTTGTATTTACCTACATACATATATCGGTAGAGACAATCACCAGATTCCGTTGGGGTCATGCTCTGTGCCCTGCTATCCACTTGAACGAACCAACCAGCCACGAACATATCCAAGATGTGTAATTCTTTGTTTATTTTGCAAACCACATTGGCCGATCGTGACAGACAAAAGATCTCGGGCGACGGCGAACCAGGGGAGCAAGGAGATAAAGGAAGGGTCCTTGTCCGTTCACTGCGTCTATGTATTTCTATTTTTTTTTTTTTCACCCTCTTTTGTGATTGGCCAGCTATACTGTATTCTTAGTCACGGTCGGAAAAATGTTGCTCAGTAAGAATATAGCTGACCTTCAAAGTTAGTCCGGTCTTCCGCCGGCGCCATTCATTCTCATTCCCATCGCCCGTTGCCTCCACTCCTCCCAAGATGCGGCAGTTGCAATTTTGCGAATTTCTGCGGCTAATGATGAAAGGCTGCAGGCAAGGAAGGCAAGAAGGAAGGAGGACTTGGAGGATCGCGCGCCAAGGTAGGCCAAGGTCAGGATTGATTGTTTCGATTTGGGCAGTTGCACAGAAGAGAATAATTAGTGATTGCATTGTCGGATGGTGGTGGTTGAGGTTTATACAAGATCAAGATATGAGGCAAGGTTTTGACTTTACTGCTCATTAGTACCAAATATTGAAAAAATGAGTTAATGTAGTGGTAATTCGTATCTAACTACATTGATCTTCTAGAGTTCTTCTAGGGTCTACATCTACTTAAGGGCTCGCTAAGGGTCCAGAGAGATGGTGTGATCCTTTTGCCGGACCGGATTTTTATTAATTTAATCAGCGTGACGTGGTCGTCCGAGAATCTGAAGCCTCCTCCGAAATCCACTGTGAAATCTACCCAGCAGTCAAGCACATGATCCTACTAATGTGTATATATTATCAAGCCATGTCAAGCAGAAAATTAGTCTTTATTCCTATCACGATATATGCTGTTCCCCTTCCCTTTCGTTGGTCCCTGACTGGGCCAACATCCGTCTCCGGTACCGTCTATCCGGCGGTAACTTCCCGACCAGATACCGAACAACCAATATACCGCATGCTGACAATGCAAAAAACGCCGTCGCAGCCTGATACCCATACGGAAACCTCGGCGCCTTATCAGCCGGATAGACAAGCAAAATAACCCACGCATTACACACAAACGCCGTAGTCTCCACAACCCCAATGACAATCAGCCGCTGTTCGGCCGAAAACGACAACAGCTCGTTAATGTATGACATCATCAGGGCCGAATTGCCCCCCTGGCCAAATGTCAATATCCACCCCATCAACATCACATGGATATTGTCCTCCGGCCAGACAATCAGCGTGATACCACCGATAATCGACACCAAGGCACCAAAGACAATAATCAGCTCACGTGACTGTGTCAAGTCGCTGATCCAGGCCATCAATAATGCCATGACAGCCTGGAAGCCAAACCCCGCCGACGGGATGATGTTGGTCTGGGCAACTGTGTATCGCCCCGTGCTTTTGAGGTATATGCCGAAATAAGCGTAAATCCTGTTACCTAGAAGCTGGCCGATGAAGACAATGGTGAAAACGTACACTGGCCAATCGGTAAAGATGAGCTGAAAGGTTTCCCGGGCAAGTTTCCCCGGCGGTGCCCGGCCCACGGCGGCCATGCGTTTGATAGCGAGTTGCTTGTCGGACGGGGTGAGCCAGCGGGCACGAGAGTTTGAGGGAGAGTCGGGTAATGCCAGAAAGCCAAAAAGAGCGACAGGTATCGTAAGTATCCCGTCGAATATAAACAGCCAGCGCCATGCTGGAAGGCCCAGTCGGCCGTCCATGCCTACGTAGAGAGAAGCCTGTAGGTATCCCGAGAACATTTGTGACAAGCAGGCACTAGTGAAGAAAATAGCGGCGCGTTTGCCGAGTTCAGAGGGGGTATACCAGTTGCCAAGGAGGGTCAAGATACCGGGATAGGCTGAGGCTTCGAGGATGCCGACGAAGAAACGGATGATGTAGAAGACTGTTAGGGACTGTGTTGCGGCCATGCATATGACGAGAATTCCCCAGATGAGCTCTAGTGACGGGAGCCATATCGAGGGGCGGATCCGGGTCATGAGAAGTTGCGAGGGGGTGTTGCCGATGCAGTAGCCGGAGGTGAAGAGGGTTTGCAGAAGGTTATATTCGTTACCAAACATGGAGAAGTCTTCCTTCATCCCTGAGACGTAGGCATTGTTGATCTAGATCCTAGGTCAGTATTTTAAGCCATGGTAGAAGAAGCATTTGACATACATTGGTCTGGTTTAGGTACTTGATGAAGTAAGCAACAGATACATAGGTCAAGATCCAGATATCCGCCTTGTGTAAGAAGGCTCGTTCTTCCGGAGACTTGCCAAGTGTATCCCACAATATCCGTAACCACACTCTCTTCCAGCTGCTCCGTTGCTTCTCCTCGCCATGCTTAACATCTTTCTCATTCTTTGGCCCCGGCAACCCAGCATTGCTCCGTCTCCGGCCACTTCCTTCTGGAACTGCGATGTCATTTGAGGCTGCCTCCAGTAACTCCGTTTCCATGACCAGGTGTCCATGGTTCGGATCCGGTGGGTTGACTTGGTTAATCCGAGAGGTATTAGTGTCGGTCCTAGTAAAGGTGAAGCGGTGGCCGAGGTGGTAGTCCATGGGGCTTTTGTTTGATGTGTTGCTACCCATCTCTGTGAGCCAAGAATGTATCCGTATCAATCAGTGGATCGGACAGACTTGGTCAGTAGATGAGCGGACAGCCGGCTTGGTGGTAGTAAGAGTTAATCACATCAAGATGGGATGTGTGAATTGTGAAGAGGATTTTTGTCTCGGTTGATGAATGTTATATGTACAAAGAGTTATTAACAGGAAGGTTTCAGTGATATAACGGCAAAAAGATATGATATGGCAAGATATATATGGCGCAAGAAGAGGCGGATGGCACCGACTAGTTTGTACATGAAACTATCGCGAAAACCAAAACACATTCCAAGCAGTTCTACATATAACTTCTCCTCCAAACTTCCGAGGCAAAGGCCAATGCTGCAGGAGCAGTCATCATCATCATCGCTATATCCGGTAAATTCCTGTGGATCTCAAACGGCCCATTGACAATAAATAAGCTCGGGGTCCATCCCTGCTTTGGGGGGAGGGAAATCGTGAAGGATCGGCATCTGTTGAATAATGTTTAGAAACGTAACCCTAATAACAAGATAAAATGCCGGGATTTTCTTTCTGGGATTTCTTTTTTTTTGATCGAAGGTTTGAAGAATCCCATGTTTGGGAATGATTTGATTCGTTGGTTGGAGTGTTTCTTTTCAGACTAGAGTAATGCTATCATGAAATCCAACACACAATAATAGTCAATAGTACAATAGGATATTTCTATCTCACAATGTCTTTAGTCCACGAAGCTCCTAACTTTTTGGCCTTACTTACTCTTTCCCGACTATCACACCTTCATTGACTCTGTACACATCATCATAACGTTATCCCTTCAGGCAACCACCAATACTCTCCTACATAATCTTAACCGGTACGCCCTTCACTTGTCAAACCCCTCGCTAGGTGTGTACAAGTCACCACGACCATGACCCTCCATCGGAATAACGAACATCCTGACAATCCCTTCCACCCGGTACTAATACCCCTCACTCTACCGTCTTGCCAATTTCGATTCTATCCTCTTCGTCATCCAGCTTACGCCCTACGTCTTTTCACCACTGATTGTCTCTTTCCTGATTCTCTCTTGCGCCCAGACGTCCATTCTATCAGCAGGTCTTTGATCCGTTAGCGCAGGCTCCTATGTCTATATAAATACAACTTTTTTTCGTTCTTTGCGGCTGATAGGCGCAGGACTGTATTATGGATGTCCAATTCCTTTGCTGTATAGGGCATTTTGTAATGGATAATTGTTAGACCTGAGTCTTTATGAATTCTTGGTAGTCGGGAAGTCAGACTATTGTAATATCGGAGTCGGCGTGTCAGATGAATACTCCGTCAGCAAGGGTTTCCACCGTTTGCCTAACCCTAGTACAAAATCCAACGAATAATATAAATTCATATGATATCTTAATCATTCAATTTCAAGTTTGAGTCTCAAAACACATGAATAGAAACATATGTAGAAACTGATGGACATGACATAATCAAAGATTTTCCCATTAATGGGGCTTCTTCAAAAAGCGACAGAATTTCATAAACTAGTAGTTACCTCTGACTGCAAGTTCTAGCTCCAGCGATTTCGGTCATGGCAATAGTTAAACGATAATCAAGGCGCAAACTCTGTCACTCAGATTTGGTAAAGACTGCATCTGTGTTTTGTATAACGGCTGTGTAGACTAAGTTGTATTAGACTGTGATATAGCAATATATCGGACCTTAAGAATTCGACATGAGTCAACACTCAAAATGGAAACTCTAGGGTTAGTTGATATAGATACGCTCTTTGTATTGTCTATAACATTTGCAATTTATGACCAGTCAATCATTTTCACGCATATAATTCTTCAATTTCAGAGTCTTCAATATAGAACATCAACGACAATCATACACGCAAGTTCCTTCCCTGCGTTATCGCTCGTTCTTGCCAAGTTCCCCCACCAATTTTCTTTTTTTTTCATCTGCGCCTTGTCGCAACTTCTTTTGTTGGTCGCCTCTGAATCCTTCGAGCGATTGGTCAACTTTCTTCCGTTTGAGCAACTCTCCGCTTCCAACTCTATCTATATTTTCCATATAGCGCAACCATCACCATGTCTACCTTTGGTTCCGTTTTCAAGGTCACTACGTACGTTTGCACTGGCTCTCCAGACTTTACCCATCTCCATCCCCATCCCCACCTGTTGATCCTGGTCCCGATTCCGGCTCTGGCCCCGGACACATCCCGGTGATTCACCGCAACTAATATATTCTTTGCTCCTCACAGCTTCGGCGAATCCCACGGCAAGGCCGTCGGCTGCATCATCGACAACTGCCCCCCAGGCATCCTCCTCACCGAAGCCGACATCCAACCCCAACTCACCCGTCGCCGCCCCGGTCAATCCGCTATCACCACCCCCCGCAATGAAAAAGACCGCGTCACCATCCTCTCCGGCTGCGAAAACGGCTTCACCCTCGGCACCCCAATCGCCTTGACCGTCCCCAACGAAGACCAGCGCCCCAAGGACTATGGCAACAAGACCATGGACAAGTACCCCCGTCCTTCCCACGCTGACTTCACCTACCAGGAAAAGTACGGCATCAAAGCCTCCTCCGGCGGTGGCCGTTCCTCCGCCCGTGAAACCATTGCCCGAGTCGCTGCAGGCGCCGTTGCCGAAAAGTTCCTCAAGGAAACCTACGGCATCGAAATCGTCGCCTTCACCTCCTCTGTCGGCCCCGTCGAGCTGGTCCCCGAGACCGCCGAGTACCCCTCGCGCAGCAGCAACCCCGCCTTCACCAAAATCATCAACACTATCACGCGCACCAAGGTCGACGAGTTCCTCCCCGTGCGTGCCCCCGACTCCGAGGCCGCCGCGGCCATGGAGGAGTACATCGGCAAGATTCGCGACGCCCACAACTCCACCGGTGGCACCGTAACCTGCGTGATCCGCAACGTCCCCTCCGGCCTCGGTGAGCCCGCCTTTGACAAGCTCGAAGCCATGCTTGCACATGCCATGCTATCCATCCCCGCGTCCAAAGCCTTTGAAATTGGCTCCGGGTTCGCCGGCACCCGCATGGCCGGGTCCGAACACAATGATATCTTCGTCAAGAATACCTCCGGGCCCATCCCATGCGCGGCGTCCGACATTGCCAACAAGGCTCACGCAATCCCAAGGCCGGCGCTGACGACGAAGACGAACCACTCGGGGGGGATCCAGGGGGGGATTTCCAACGGGGCGCCGATTTACTTTCGGGTGGGCTTTAAGCCGGCGGCGACTATCTCGATTGATCAGACGACGGCTACGTATGATGGGACTGAGGAGGGTGTTTTGGCAGCCAAGGGGCGTCATGATCCGTGTGTTGTGCCACGGGCTATTCCGATTGTTGAGGGGATGGCAGCTCTGGTTATCATGGATATGCTGAGCATACAGCAGAGCCGTCACTCCTTCAAGAAGTTGAATGCTCTGTAGAGGGTATTTTTTGGGTGGGAAATTAAAACAAAAATTATCTATATAACGTGTATATACAAGGATGAATTCAGGTCTATCGAAAAATAAAACAAGTGGTATTATCTAGAAAGTGACGCTATCTACAACCATGATCCAACATTATTGACATCATAAAATATCCATTGGCCGTCATCCATATCAATCAATCAAAACCCCAACAGAAATCACACACCAAAAATATGTAAAAGAATCGAAAAACGCCCGTCAAAACCCCCCCCCCCTGACCTCTCATCTCACAACTCCTCATGGCCCTCCTTTTCTCTGTCAGCCCGCGTAATGGACTCATACTCCCGTTGCATCCGCTCAGCCGTATCCACAGGGTCCTCTTCTTCCTTCTCTTCCACTACAGCTTCCGGCCCTGGCTCTGGCGCCGGTACCGTCTCCTCTACCACCTCTTCCGGCTCCGACATGGCGGCCTGTTCCCGCAGATACGCCCTATAAGCTTCCGCCTTCGCAGCGTCGGCCATGTTTTCCCGGTATTGTTGGACTTCTGGGGCATCCTGATGTTGCATCTGTGCTTGCGGCACCTGGTCTGTGATACCGCCTTGGGCCCGGAGGTGCTGTTCGTTTTGCAGTTGCATGAGACTCTGTTGTTGATGACCGCCGCGGAATGCGAGGCCCATTACAAGGATACCTAGCACCAAGATAGCGAGGTTCTTGAGATCCCGAAGGGCCACGCGGCACGCCTCGAACAAAAGTCCCGGCAAAGTGTCTGGAATTGGGCGAGCGGAGGCACCTGGTACTTGAGCTGATTTTTGCCGGGCTTGTTGTTGCACAGAAGGGACGCTGCCATTCGCATTCGAGACAGCCGCCGAGGCCGTAGACTGTCGGCGAAAGGAGACATCAGGGGTCATACCAAGCGTCGTCTGGCCCGCCGCCGAAATTTGTGATCCAGCAGCCGGCGGCGCCTCAATAGGGAGCGCTTTCTGCGATCGCAACAACTCCATCTCCCGCTCCATGTACAGTTCCCGCTCTCGTCTCTCTCGTTCTTCGTTCATCCGGCGCGTCTGGTCGTCAATCTTAAGAATGATGCCCTGCGCCGCCGCCTTTTCCTTGTCGGCGGCCATCTTCTTGGCATTGGCCTCTTCGACTTGCTTTTGTTGGTCGGCGGCCAACTCGATCAGCTCCGCATAGGTCTGAGAGTCAACCACAGGTTCAATCTCAATGTCAACACGCTCCATCTCCTGCCAGCAGGCTTCCCAAGCTCCCGCGCGCATAAGGCCGTTGCTAGCGTAAACCTTGACCCGGAAGATCTTGCCCGATCCGAGAGCATCACATCTGATTTCGTTTTGGCACGTGGTGCACCAGTGCCGAGTCGACGTGGCTTTTCGTCTCTGTACCTCGTATGACATGAAGCTGCTGTCGTCGTAGTCAGTCTCTTCATCTTCAGATAACGACATGTAGTTGGCAGGCCCGAGGTAGTGGCCACATTCCAGGATACGGGCGCGGCGACGAAGCGGAAGTTCCAAGGCTTCAAGAACTCTCTCCTCCAACACCTCAAAGTCGTTCTGTGGGTGAGACAGTAAAACCCCGCGCTCCAACACAGTGTCACCCGTCCGATCGACCAGCAACGTCCACGCGTCTCTCAAGTTCTTGATCGGATCGGACAGTACACACTTCCCCTCCATAGCAGCAGCCGCTGCCTCTTCCAAAACACTGGCCCAATTCCATTGCAGCGGCAGCATGGTGGCATGGAGCAACACTAACGGCGCCTCCGCCGGAACTCTGAACCGAGTAGGCGTCCGGCCCTTTGGAAGGTACTGGACTGGAAACGATGGGCTTCCAATTCGAGTGATAGCTCCGCGCTTAGAACTGGAATGGACCGACCCGGAAGGCGAAGAGAGATGGGTCTTGCGGTGAATGTCAGAGCCAACCCGGTAGTGAGCGGACCGAGGAGTTCGTCGGCTGGATGAAGTAAAGTCACCCTCTGATTCCGACATCTCAGAAGGACGAGAAAACCGGGCTCCGTGTAAGAATTCTTGTGAATGGAGCGAAGAGTCAGCCTCTGTGCCACCAGGGTTCTTCCGAGTCATACCGCTGTCAAGAGAACCGATGGAGCTATTAGGGCTGCGGTCGCTAAATATCGAGTCGTCAGGTCCTTGAGGTGAGGAGCTGTCATCATGGCGGTGTGGAGTCGCAGCGTCGGTCCCGGCAGTGACGTCGTACTGTGAGTCGGCTTCGGCGTTGTAGGATTGGTCGATGGAATGGTTCATAAGAGAGCACTCCGATTCCACTTCACCCGCCATCCGGGGGTCTTGTGCGGCGCTAGCGTCCGACATTTGGTCGTCCTGTGTCTGGTTGATGTAGCGTGTGCCTTGGTCGATCTGGCTGTCGTCAAACTGGCTATCACCAGTCTGTCCCTCGGTGTACTGAGAATAGTTTGCAGACTGCTGGTCGTATCGGCTGTTATAGGCCAAAGAATGCGGCTCGTATGCACTGCACGTTTGCACGTCTGGCTGGCCCAGGAGGCCTGAGGGGTCCGGCTCTGTAACTTCGGCGATTTCTTCGAGGGCCAGCTGGCTGTATCCGGGCTCTCCGGGATCTGAATAGATGCTTTGGGTAGGATCACTGAAGCCGTGGCGGGATTGATGGGCTACTTCGTCATGCTCAAGCACGTCGGTAAGGACGGCGGCCAGGGCGGGGGTAGCTGCAGCGAAAGAAGATAGCTCCTGTTGGCTAGCGTTGGAACTCAGGCAAGATTCGTCTCGGTGGATTTCAAAATTTTGATTCTTGACCTTCTTGCGAGGTGGCATCTAGGCTGCAGGATAGGACAGTTTGGCTGGTTGGGTGCCCGTCCAAGGTCTTTATACAGTCTCTTTTCGCGCAGGAGAGGCGAAGCAAGAGGGAAGATAGAATTTAGGGAGGGGTCGGACACACTCACACACTCACACACTCACTCACTCACGCACTTGCCACAGATGAATTATTGGCTGCTTGCTGCAATGGTGGCAATATGATGAAATCGCGAGTCTTCAAGAATGAGGATTTGACAGCGGCAACTTGTGGGAATGTGACTCCAGGAACAGATTCCAACGTTCCTACCGTCCGGGTTGTTATGCAAGCTGTGCCAGAGCTGAGATTTGTGGGAATGGCGAAGAATCGAGAGGATCAGATGGACGACGATGTCGAGTGACTAGTCAATCGGGTATAAAGGGGTATGCCACGGAGCAATCTCGTCGACAGGGTGACTTGGGAGGGGGCAAAGTGACAAGTTGGATCTGATCGGCCTATAAGCTGTATGTGTCTATACGTATATCAGGAGTTCAAGCTGTTTGAAAAAATGGCAATGACGGTCAATCAATCGTGCGGGCGGATGGTGATTCTAGGGGAAGATGGAAAATTATTCGTGTCATGCACTCTGCGTGATGGTACATCCTTTACATCAAGTGCATGCGCCGCAGCCTCTCTTCAACCAGCATATCTGTCCGTGGCTATATGCAGCAACTGCTTTCCCAGTGTCCCCCAAGTGGCGGTATCAAATTGTTCCAACTTCGTAGCTTTTTTGGTGGATCCCATTATTTACTTTTTGTTGCCACGGCAAGAAGCTGGGATCAATGCACCAACTTGTAGGAAGAAATTACCCCGGTCTTGCCACGGAGACAACACTAAAACATTCGAGAAAACATTCGAGTTGGAAACACCCGCCTTTGTCTGCGACCTATTGAGCTCTGATGTCAGACAAGACCGAGTCAGATGCCACTTGTGAATTTTGAGTGGTTCATCCGACACTGTATGTACATATTTGTATGCAAGCTCTAACGGGATTGACAATTTTCAGGAAGGCCGTCAAAATCAATATAAAGTTATTACAATATGGAGTTTATAGTCAAGTTATGGACTCACAATGAGTGTTGAAGATGAGGTTGGTTTGATAAACTCAATATTGAATACTCAAAGTTTGAATGGGGTCAGAAAGAACAACTAAAACAATATAATAGGGTTATAATAAAAGGGTTACTAGACTATGTACTTACAGGGGTCCTCTTTATCCTAAGTCTTTTACAATCAATTCTCAGCACAGGATCCTCATTAGTGTAGTGGTGATCATACCTGCTTGTCACGCAGGTGACCTGGGTTCGATTCCCAGATGGGGAGCTTTTATTTCCTTCTTGTATTTTTATTTTTAGATTCCCTCCTCTTACGAAAGGAACGAGAGAACAGACAGAATAGAAATGTATACTGACTCATAACATATGAAACTTGCCCAATGACTTTTGGTCCTATGTTAGGGTCGTTGTTATGTAATTGTGAGGTTTTAGAGGATATCCAAAATAAAGGTTAAGACAAAACGAAAAAAAAAAGATAAAGGTCCCGAAGAACCCAAATGCTGACAAGACTGGGACTCGAACCCAGGCGGATTTCTCCATCAGGAAACTTTCGTTAAGGAACGACCTTAACCTGACGCCATAACCAACTCGGCCATCTTGCCAAAGAACCTTAAAAGAGGTTGGTTTAGTGGCACCTTTTAATAGCCCAAGGAATGAAGGTCCGCCTTTTTATCGCGAATCTATATCGTCCGGGAGACGCCTTGGCAAAATCAGCGAGCAAAGAAGACAGCCAAAGTCCGAGACAAGTCCAGCTGCACCCAAAATATCTTGGTGCTCAGTCGGGGATCCATAATACAAAATCCAGAAACTGCTAACAATCAAACAGCCAGATCCTCAATGGCTCTTTTCAGCACTACAAATCACTATACACATTAGCAATTGCGTGATTGTGAACTGCAACATGCATAAAGAGTCTAGCGTACAGCTAGAAACAGGAAAGAAGCATGCTAAGGCATAAACACATACAAAAAAACACTAGGCGTTCCGATTGGTATTTGTTAGCATGCATGTGCTCCTTTGTTGAGAATGTATGGGGTAGGATCTGGGGTTTTTTGATCTGATAAGTAGACAGATGCATCCTTATCAGATCTTGTGAGTGTGGTTGCACGTGAACTTGACGTCCGACGTCGGCCGACTTTGGAAAAATATGTGTTCGCGCTAACTTCTGAACACAGCCCGAAGGTGTCGTGATTGGAAATTTAAGTATTAGTTTGTCTTGAATATTTCTTATAGATACCAAAAGCTTTCACGATGTTTGTTGTTGTCAGCGACTTGATAATTCGGAGTTCACGTGACTTATATTGGTTGTGCCCCACTAATTACCTGTTTCATTCACCTTTTTTTTATGAGCAGCTGCAAGCGAAGAAGGGAAAACCAGGCTTGGAAGACTATCAAGATGGATGAGCGGGTTCGAAAGCGCTTCTTAGCAACTCCTGCATACTGACGATGGACTACCGGATACCATGTGCATTCTGGGCTTTGGCTCATTCGACCGCACTTTTGTGTTTGGGATGTTCTCCGCCTTAATGCGGGTTTATCATGGTAGGATTCACTTGCAGTACGGTGGGGGGGATTGATCTCAATTTATAGGTGGTGGTTGGGACTATGCTAGTGAGGCTTACCTAAATGAGTAGTTTCCCTCCGTAACTAAAGAAAATTTGAGAATTGAGCCGAATCCGACTGCATCCATTTCTTGACATTTTTTAATTGACGTTGCTTTTACACAGAAAACTTTTTACCTTTCATAAACATCGCAAAACTGTTCAATTACCGTGAACTTTGTCTTTCCAGCGTCTTTCGCATTAATTTTCCTTGGTTTTTCTAGTGTTATCTCCGACCCCACGTTGCCTTAGCCGTCTTCGCCGATATCCCAGTATTTGCCGCCTTTGCTTGATAAGCTTGCCGCAGTCACATCTGTGGTGACCTCATAGCTCGGAAATCGTCTTCAGCAACTCGCCTCTAAGTGATAGACATTTTCGAGATATTCGCCCTGTCTGCTTTATCCAATTTGCACTGAGATTTTTGCGCCAACCTCTATTTAAATCATCTGTGTGCTATGACGTGGCAGACATAATGACATCTATTGCGACATTGCCTGCCACTTTCCAACCGGACCACGACTCTAACCGGGCTTTACCTATCTCATCTCACCTCAAGATTCAACCACACAACACTTTATCTGAATCTTCAACATCATCAGATTCACACAAACCCACCGACATGTCGTCCCATGCTTCCACCGCTGTGCGCAAAGCTTCCGCCGCGGCGCCAACTCCGGCTGACCGGGACAATATCACGGCCCCACAAAAGATGATATCAGCCATGTCCGGAAGTCTCTTGACCTCACTTTTAGGTTCGTATCAATTCACGTCTTCTTGTTCAAAGTCTAATGATTCTCCACATAGTCACCCCTCTTGATGTCGTCCGAGTCCGCCTTCAATCTCAACACCTTAAATCGCCTGCGATTGACTTGGGCAAGTTGACACTCGCGCCGGGTTCCTTCACTAACATCCAGACCACCGACCTGGGCGTTACTGCTTGCTGCCGCGAGGTTTTCTTTGCCGGTAGTGCTGATGCCTGTGTCCTCCCTCGTTCCGTCGTTATAACACCAGTCACCATCCCCGAGCCAATATCATGTGTCGCCGAGGAAGTGAAAAAGACCCGGATCAGCTCAACTATGGATGGGTTTAGGAAAATTGCACAAAACGAAGGTATCTCGACTCTATGGCGAGGTCTGTCGCCAACACTTGTTATGTCGGTGCCATCCAATATTATTTATTTCACTGGATATGAATGGTTGAGATCAGATAGACGGAGTCCTATTGCATGGACTTTCCATGATGATTGGGTACCCTTAGTCGCTGGTTCAGTAGCAAGGACACTCTCTGCTACTGCTGTGAACCCTATCGAGTTATTCCGCACACGGCTCCAAGCAACCAGTGGCCACTCCACCTCTGGTCATGTCATCGAGACACTTCGTGGGATCCAGTCTATGGTGGAAGCCAGTGGTTACAGATCATTATGGCGCGGCCTTACTTTGACCCTCTGGAGGGATGTTCCCTTTTCCGGCATCTACTGGTGGGGTTATGAGACTGTTCGTGGCAAACTTGCGGATCTCCGTGATATCCGCCGCCGAGAACAGGAACACTACGACATGATGCGGGGAATTCCTATGCATGAGGACATTGACGAACTTGGTCGGGTTCGCCGGGCGTTCCAGGAACATGAAAATTCCACAGATACTTTTACCGATAGTTTCATTGCTGGTGCTACCAGTGGTGCCGTTGCGTCCATCATCACAACTCCGTTCGATGTTGGCAAGACTCGAACACAGGTTTACCGAGATAGCACAGCGTCGGCTTCACGGACTGCTTCCAAGGTAGCGGCTGCCCCCGAACAGGGTTCGATGGTGCAGCTTCTGTGGCACATTTTCAAACATGAAGGTATCTCGGGATTGTGGAAGGGCTGGGTGCCCCGCACCCTCAAGGTGGCTCCGGCCTGTGCCATCATGATCTCCAGTTATGAGGTCTGCAAGAGGGGTTTTCGTGTTGCCAATGAGCAAAAGGCTAAAGAAAGTGAACCGTAATGGGGGTGGGTATTAAGATGATTCTGCATTGTACCGGCGTTAATGGGTTTGGCCACATTCGACCTTTACATCTATCTTCTAGAGTCGGGATTTGAAGTGCAGTCCCAAAATTGCCGGACCAGGTTCCCAGATAGCACGGCGTTGGAAATTGGTAAAAAAAAAATCGGAAGGCTTTGTGTTCCTGGCGTGGCGTTTGATTTTGTTTAACATAACCTCTACTCTTGTTTTATTGTCAATATCAAAATTACATTCTGTTTGGACATGAACCACTGCGTTTTCTTCGAAGATGTGATATTTTGTTTGTGTCCCCATAGTGATTTTCTCACGACTCGCATCATGAAAATTTAGAGGCTGCAGGTAGGCCATCGGCTTCTCGGGAAATGATATCTAGTTGAAGATATAGGATTTTCGAAGCTGAAGTCTTGGGTTGTTACCTTTTAATTTTACGACTGCCTGACCTTGAGTTGATTGGTTCAATGATGTATTTGACAAGGGGTCTAATCCGGGGACAATCAAGAAAGAGATAACAGGACTAATCGTGGGAAGCATTTCTCCTAGGCCTGGTAGGGCATTATCAAACTTAAGGATATGAGATCATGGCTGATCTTGATTTTGTCAAGTTCGGTCTATTCATAAAGCCTTATTATCTATACTTATAGGGTCAAATTTGCCTCAAATATATGGTCAATATTGTATCTCCCAACCAATCAGATCCAATTCAGCGTTACGGCTACAGGAGTCAACAAATGAATATCTGCGGACTTACAAAAAAATACAAAAATGCATACTGGTGCTTCATTGTTCAATGTAATACGAATTGCCCCCCCCCCACGGCGTCGTAGCTTCCCTTGCTAATCCCAAACAAAATTACAAGGCAATTGTCCCCACAGATCTGCCCTGTAAAGTGGCCGTTCCTTCCATCTCCACCCACGCTTACCAAAAATCTTTTACGCGCTAAAAGAAGTAGCTGCCCTCAGTCGCGTCTCGGTTCCAGGTTTTTGTGCATTTTCTTGGGCGAACTGTTCTTGATAAGTTAATCCGGTTTATAAAAACCGTCCAGTGCTTTTTTGTTTCGACGAAGTCTGGTTTTATTGTGTCATTGATCTACCGTTTTTAGAAGCCATTCTATTTAATTGTTTAGTGCCGTAGAGCATATTGTTCCTTTTACAAAACTAGTGAACCTATCGTCTTTCTCTACAAGATCTCAAAAGTCGAAAATACACTAGTCGTCAATATGAATTCTCTCAAGCGTAAGGCGACGTCTGCTCTGGACGCCGACGAAACGAAGAAGACGAAGCCTAATGGAAATATCATGAGTTTCTTCGTCCCTAAGGCTCCTTCGACCCCCAAGGCTGGCGACTCTACTGCTGCGACGCCCTCAAACTTCAACAAGGAAAAATGGGTTGCGTCTTTGACCCAGGAACAGCGTGACCTGCTTGGTCTCGAGATCGAGACGCTGCATGTTTCTTGGTTGGCTATGCTCAAGGATGAGATTGTCACCGAGGACTTCTTGAATTTGAAGCGTTTCCTCAACAGGGAAGCTGCTGCCGGCAAGAAGATCTTCCCTCCACGCGGGGACATCTACTCTTGGTAAGTACAAGTTACATTGTCATCAACCCATCTTTAGGTTACGCTAACATTGTGCCACCCCAAGGTCCCGTCTTACCCCATTCAACACCATCAAGATCGTCATCGTCGGCCAGGACCCATACCACAACGTCAACCAAGCTCACGGTCTTGCCTTCTCCGTGCGCCCTCCCACACCGACGCCTCCCTCACTGCATAACATGTTTGTATGCTTGACCAATGACTATCCCGATTTCGTCACCCCTCCCAAGAACAATGGACTGCTTATTCCGTGGGCCGAGCGTGGTGTTCTCCTTCTCAACACTTGCCTGACTGTTCGCGCCCACGAGCCCAACTCCCATGCCAACCGCGGCTGGGAGCGCTTTACTCAGAAAATCATCGACCTGGTTGCTGCCAAGCGGACCCGCGGTGTCGTCTTTATGGCATGGGGTAGTCCGGCTGGTAAGCGGGTCGTCAAGATTGACCAGAAGAGGCACCTTGTCCTGAAGGCTGTACACCCGTCTCCATTGAGTGCGAGTAGGGGGTTCTTTACGTGCGGGCACTTCCGGAAGGCTAACGATTGGTTGGTTTCGCGTTATGGGCTAGGCGGCGAGATTGATTGGAGTTTGGTGCCCAAGCCGGGTAAGGTTCAGGTTACGGCGGTTGTCAAGGCTCCTGCGGAAGTGACTACTCCCAAGCAGCAGATTGAGAAAAAGCCTGTCGAGGAAGAGGAGGTCGATATTGAAGCTACTCCTAAGGCTTCTGCTTCTAGCAAGATTGAGGAGAAGGTAGAGGAGAAGATCGAAGAGAAGGTTGGAGAGAATGATACTGTGGAGAAAGAAGATGGTTTTCCTATGATTCACAAGGATCCTTTGGAGTTAGAGTCCAAGAAGGAGGAATCTGAAGCGGAAAAGCCCACTGATGCTAAGTCTGGGGCGTAGACTGAGCCTGCTCCTGCTTCGAAGGTGGTTGACGAAGAAGAGAAGGAGAACCAGCCCCAGCAGACAGAAGAGGTCGAGACCGCCGCTGCCTAAGCGTTGGCACTTAACGAAAGCATGTAATATGATATCTGGGTTCATGTCTGTATGTTTTCATGAAGATTTGGGGCCGGTGGTCCTTTTTTCTTTTCTTGTCTGTACAGTTTCGGGAGGCGAGATGACTCGTTAGATATCTTTGGGGCGTTTTTTGCTTTACTTTGTCTTTGGGTAATTCTTGTTTATCTGGGTTCGATTTCCCTTGTTATTGTTTCAGGATTTGGTTTGTGATACAAGGTTGAGCGGCCGTTATACGCTTTAGGTTCGCAAAACTGGTTTTGTTATGGTAGATATTGAGATCAAATACACCACTATTTACAATTTTATGTTCCCTTGACTGTATGTTCTGTTTTGTTTTTTGCGTCTTGTCGGCGACGTTCAAGCCATTCACCGAGTTCTCGCCAGATCTTCTCTTTTTCTGCAGGCTTAAGGCTGGCAGCCAAACCACTGGTGCTTGTAGCTACAAATACTCGGGAACCTTTCCATGACTTATCATCCCAATCTCTGTCCCCGCCATGTTCCTCATCTCGTGATAACAAATGATATCCCATATTCTCGGTCAATTGCTGAAACCCATACGTGAATTCTTCCTTTCGAATACTCCGGCCATATTTCACCCGCCAGATACTTTCCCACACGCTTTTCCCCACAATGCACATCACCTCCGCCCTAGTTTCCCGCGCCTTCCTCTCCAACGCTGCCACCCCCGCATCCATCTCCGCCTTCGTCAACTCTGCAGCATTCCGACTCGGCCTCTCCACAATATTCGTTAACCCCAACCGGAACCTCGCCGGCAGCGTGTGGTCCTCGGCCGGCTCCAGCCGCGATGGGGTAATACCACTTGAATGAAGCAACTTCCAAAATAGATTGGACGGATGAGCGTAGGCATGGCCGGTGCGGGCAGTTTCTAAGCCGGGGTTTAGGCCGACGAAGAGGATGTAGAGGTTAGGGGCGAGGGCGTCGGGGAGGAGGGGGAGGCGGGCGTAGGATGAGGGGGGTAGTGGGGGGCGTCGGTGGCGGCGGCGTTTGACGGGGGACATCGGGGTGGTGATAGCAGGGCGTTTGGTTGGGGTTGAAGTGGAAGATGGTGAAGGATTTGAGGAGGTGAAGGCGAAGGATGCGAGATCTAACTTTCCGGAAAAAGTTGAAGGACTGTCATTATCTTCTGATGTCATTTTTGAAGAAGAGTACCAGCTATTGATTCGAATGTCACTTTGCTAAGAGAAAGATGAGATTTATCACCATTCAGGGTAGGGTGGGTGTTAAAAGCTATATGACAACCATGGCTAGGATTTGGTTACTTCCACTATTGAATGTGGGGTATATAAGGCTTCTTAGCAGATTGCTCCCTAACAAGCCATGCGTAGTGGTCCACCGCTATCGATACTCACCATGGTGTAGCTGGTTATCACGTTCGACTGTAATTGCAAGATTGTCATCGAAAGGTCACCGATTCGATTTCGGTTGGTGAGAATATTTCTTTTTTTTCCCCTTATTTTATTGGTACGTTGATACCCCGCTTTTTCGACGTTCGATTGAACACCATGAGATATCTTTACTTTTGTTCTGAGATCCGGCAGTATAAACGACATGTCTGTACTTGATTTTATTCCAGTTGTGAAGTACTTGTACACAATGATTTCGTAATTTACGAGCCACAATGTTTCCCTCTCAGTTATTTACATAGTTGTAAATGAGCGAATAGGAGGTGGCTCCGTCGGCACACGTTCCTGTTTATCCTTCCATTTCGAGGCTTCAAAAAGCGATTTTTCCCTATACTGACCAGCCATGCAGAACGCATTTTCATACTCAAACCACTTGCATAGTGGATGTATGTACGCTCTGTATACCCAACAACCCTTATAGTGAACTCAGCGACACTTTAGTGTGCTTCACATACCGCACAATGTAGACATTGTGTCTTCTTTAGTGATATCATTCCCTCCTCTAGGAAGCGGGAGGTGCTGCCACGGAGGCACAGGATACGACACTGGCCAGGGGCTGAGCTTAGGTTCGAGTTAAGCTACGGATTCAGGGAAGGAATAAAAAGAGGGGCGGTTCTGGGGCATTCTTCTATAGAAGGCGTATTGATTCCTTACTAGTTGGAGTTGGATCATGTTGCGCTGAGTTCTAAGTTATCAAAAATAACAGGTGCGGCAGAATCAGAAGGCTGTTGTGTAAATATGTAGCTGCTTGTTGAAAGACGAACAGCTTCCCTTCGGGCAATATGGACAATATATTTACATGTGATAGAGGCGCTTAATTGATAATTCAATTCAATGTCTTCGAAACCATTACCCCTTTACCCAATTGATATGTAAGTCCAACAATCCCTAACCTTCTCCCACTCCGACACCATTTCGCCTTGTGATACTCAGCCACTGCCCCCTCGTCTCAAAACTCAGTCCAACCAAGTCAGGTCGTGTACCCAACCAAGTCCCAGAACTTTACCTCACCGCCTTTGAAACGCCCCTCCTCCGTGCCCAAACTCCCCCAAGGTCTCCTCCAGCCAATACGACAACCACCTTCACTAATCCCACCCCCTGTCACCCGGCGCTTTGGTCTTAAATAGACGACCGATCCGCACCCGTTGTTCTTGGCTTCGGATCTCTTGTTTTCTCTGTATACTCTTCCATTACCAGCTCCTATACACACACATTATCCACTATGTCTTCGCTACGCGAGTCCTACGAGCAAGCTGGTCAGGGCCAAGTCTTCACTTTCTTCGACAAGCTGTCTGCTGCCGAACAGGAGGCTCTGACCAAGCAGCTCTCCCGCTTCTCTCCTACCCGCATCAATCAGCTCGCCGACAAGGCTCTGAACCCGCAGCCGGTTGCCCCTAGCGCTGTCCCCGTCCTCGAGCCCCTCCCCGAGTTCGCCACTGCCTCCATCCTCGATTCTGCCTCCGAAGATGTCGATCGCTGGTACAAGTCTGGTCTCGACTTGATTGCCGCCAACAAAGTTGCCGTCGTCCTGATGGCCGGTGGCCAGGGTACACGTCTGGGCTCTTCTGCTCCCAAGGGCTGCTTTAACATTGGCCTGCCCTCCGGCAAGTCCCTCTTCCAGATTCAGGGTGAGCGTATTCGCCGTGTCCAGCACCTTGCTGCCGAGGCTGCTGGCAAGTCTGAAGAGGAGGTTGTTGTTCCCTGGTATGTCATGACTAGTGGTCCTACCCGTAGCCCCACCGAGACTTTCTTCCGTGAGAAATCTTTCTTCGGCCTGAAGGAGGCCAATGTCATCATCTTCGAGCAAGGTGTCCTTCCTTGCATCTCCAACGAGGGCAAGATCCTCATGGAGGCTCCCGGCAAGGTTGCTGTTGCCCCTGATGGCAACGGCGGTATCTACGCCGCCCTCGTCAATTCTGGTGTCCTCGCCGATATGCAGAAGCGCGGCATCGAGCACATCCACGCCTACTGCGTTGATAACTGCCTGGTCAAGGTTGCCGACCCTGTCTTCATTGGTTTTTCTGCCGAGAAGAATGTCGACATCGCCACCAAGGTCGTGCGCAAACGCGCCGCCAACGAGAGCGTCGGTCTCATCCTCCAAAAGAATGGTAAGCCTGATGTTGTCGAGTACTCTGAGATTGACAAAGCCACCGCTACCGCCGAGGATCCCAAGCAGCCCGGTATTCTCAAGTTCCGTGCTGCCAACATTGTCAACCACTACTACTCCCTGCGCTTCCTGGCCTCTATTCCCGAGTGGGCCGACAAGCTGCCCCACCACGTCGCCCGTAAGAAGATCCCCTATGTCGACCTGACTACCGGCGAGACCGTCAAGCCCACCAAGCCCAACGGTGTCAAGTTAGAGCAGTTCGTCTTCGATATCTTCCCCATGCTTTCTCTCGATAAGTTTGCCTGCATGGAGGTTCGCCGTGAGGACGAGTTCTCTCCTCTGAAGAACGCTGCTGGAACTGGCGAGGACGACCCGAACACTTCCCGCGCCGATATCATGGCTCAGGGCCGCCGCTGGATCGAGGCCGCTGGCGGTAAGATCATTGCCGAAGGCGATGATAACGGTGTTGAGGTTTCCCCACTGCAGTCCTACAGTGGGGAAGGTCTTCAGACTGTCAAGGGCGTTGAGGTCAAGGCTCCTGGTGTTCTCTATTTGTAAATACCATACCGAGAGAAGCGGCAATGATGATTTTGATGTTGGATTCTTTTTGTATAAATATTGAAATAAAGTTTTGGATACCACTTTAAGCGAGGATATCGATAAAAGTCCTGCGCTTAAGCATCTTGACCTACAAGTCAGGCAATAGAAACATTTGAATACATAACAATAATGACCACATTTTGTCCATTGATATTAACATCAACCACATGATACTGCAAGTCGAAATAGTATATGATTTAGATCAATAACTTCATTCTTTATCATCATCGAAATTGGATTAAACTGGGACTAAGTGGCAGTAAAACACGTCTTCCTCCTCAAACTATCGAAATCCGACTAAAAGCATGTTTTACTAAGGCGATTAAGAAATATGCAGATTTCTTCTCACTGTACAGAAGGAAACAACATCAAACTCCAGATGGAGTCAACGCGCAAAACAAGCAAGACATGAGAATAGGACAAGGAAAAAAAAAACAGAATATAACGATAAGGGGGAATCAACAGGGACAAACAAGACAACAAATGACCAAACGCAAAACGACGATAAAGAGACGAGACAGGCGGAAGGGAAGACAAGGGACGACCAGCAACCAATGGCAAACGAACAGGAGACCAGAAAAAGCAAATTAACATCTGCTTAGTCTACGCCGGCAGATTACAGACGAGAATATCCGGCATCGTGTTGGCTTCTCGGGTTCCAGATCTCGCGGTTGTTCTTTCAGCTCACCGGCCGGCTGCTGGACTGGCCCTTCGCTTACGGCACGGGAAATGAAGGAACCGTCGAATGCGGCGCTCTAGTGGCGCACCGGCGGGGCCATCACACCCGAGCCTTGAGCGCCCTCTATGTTGTTGGTGAGCTCGGCGACACGGGCCTTGATACGGGCGACGCGGGACTCGATGGCTGTAGATAGAATTAGTAGAAATGTTATGATAAACATGTGCAAGATGGTTGGTAAATCACTTACTCTCTTCGCCACTAGTGTCGGAGTCGGGCTCAGGACGGGGCGCAGGAGCGCGCACGGGAATCTGGCGCTGTCTCTGCATGGCTCTTTCCTGCGCATTCTTGCGCAGTCTCGCCCACCGCTCATCCTCAAATTCCGCACGATTCTCCTCAGGCACAATCATACGCCCTTTAAGCTTGGAACTGCCGCCGTTAGCGCTCAGCTTCGGAATCTGAGAGGGGGGCTCCTGCTGCGGGGCAGGAGGAGCCCGAGGGTACGCATGGCGCGGGATCGGCGGGGGGGCAGCATCGTCGCTGTCGCTCTCAGGAGCGAAGGCGGGCTGCTCAACGAGGGGGCCCTGGTCAAAGCGGGAGAACTCATGCTCAGCCTCACGAGCATCGTCGGTCGAGATGTCTGAAAGCGACGGCTCGTACTCGCCGTTGTTTTGACGAGGTTGAGGAGAGGCCATGGAAGAGGAGACGGCATCCTCAAGGACCTCAATGTAGATGGGCTCTGGGACGGCATCGGTTGTGGCACCATCAACAGCGTCATCCTTGTGGGCCTCTCCCTCGGTGGGAGCAGGCTCCTTAGGAGCGGGACCAGGTTCGGGCGAAGTGGCCTCCTTAGGGAAGGCTGGTGACGTGGGAGTAGCAGCCATCTTAGCCTTCTCCTTTTGGAACATAGCACTAAGCTCAGTAGGCGCGTTGTCGGGCACCTCGGAAGAGCGATTCCTACGGCTGAAAAGCTTCTTGAAGCCGCCAGTCTTCTCGGCGGGCGCGCTGGGACTAACAGTGGCCTTCTCGGAGACAGCGACCTTCTGGAGCTTCTTGGCCTTCTTGCTCTCTGGTGGGCTGGCAGGCGTGGAGGGCTTAATCTCTACGCTGGGCTTGGGCAGCTCATCGAGAGCAGGGGAGGGAACCGGGTCAGGCGTCTGAATACGCTCTTCATGCTCTTCCTCAGCAATAGTGTGGACAGCACCGTCGGCATTCAGCATGCCTTCACCCTTACTGGCAGTACTATTGTTGAGATAATCCGACCGGATGTTGGAGTCCTTGTCGTACCTGTTGGCCCACTTAAGGGCAGAAGAAGCCTCAGTAGCAAGAAAAGTCTGTACAGTCATAATGCTGTTGGTCTTCTCGTGCATGAGTTCTGCATCAGTACGTCCACGGCGAACGGGGGCAGCCTGTTTCTTGTATTGCTCCTCCTGTTGTCTCGCCTGGAGCTGGGCAGCAGCGGCCTGGATACGTGCCTGTTGATCGGGGCCAATGTTGGTCTTGCTAAGAGTCAATTGGCTCATCCCGTCCAAGGCCTTATCCTGGGTGGGCCGGGCCGCAGTGGACTTACTTCTGCCGAGCGTCTTACGGGTCCAACTGAAGAAACCTTTCTTCTCGGCAATATAGGCCCCCTCCTTGGGGTCAGGGCCAGCACCCACAACAAGCTCCTCAACTACAAGCCACCTTGCAGCCTTGATCTCGGTCTCGATAACAGCGCAACGACCAAAGGAAGACTTGCGGGTAGAGGTCTCTTCAGGTCCCAAGCTGCTGATCCAGACCCACCAGAAGCAGTCATCAAGGGCCAGGTTGGAAATACTAGCAAGTTCGCCGGGTTCAAGCGAGTTGCTCTCCAAGCGGGGATGGTGAGACTGCGAGCTATGCTGTCTTACGGTAGTCTTGATAGGAGGTAGCACCTTGTCCGGGGGAAGCAGGAGGTTAGCACGGTTGCCATTAGAACCGTCGTCAAACCCAGAAGACATAAAGTCCGCCCAGGACGGAGTAGTAGGTCGTCCCAGGTTGATGGCACTGTTTGAAGCTGGAGTAGTTCGGAGTGGCATTGGGTGCAGGGTGTTGCTCTGTTGTTTTCTGGCAAGCGCAAACTTGTCATCGTCAGAATCTTCCTCATCCATGGTCGTAGAGAACCCGAGATCCTCGAAGCGAGACCACGAAGCATCCCTAAGGCTAGTGGAGATCTTTGACGACGAGACTTGGGACTGGTTTACTGAGGAGATAGCCTTTAACACCCGGCGGCACTCCTCAGTAAGAGCCTGGATGGGGTCCTCAAACTCTGAATATGCCTTAAGACCACGATCAGAATCACGGAATTGGAAGTGGCTAGCTCGACGCAACAAAGAGAAAGGGGTTGGCGAGATTGCGTTGACATGCATGGCAATCTTGTGGGTTTGGTACTGAAGCAGCTCGGGACGCTGGGGAGGGTATTCGGTCTCCTCGAGGAGCTTCTGCATGGACATGGGCAAGATAGAGATGCCTGCCCTAGGAGTAGCGGGAGTCAAGGAACGCAGGTAGGCGAAGAAGAGATGACTCGTTGCATCGGCAGCCCTGTAGGAGATTTTAATGTTAGTAACCATGTACTTTCCATTTGTATGTGAGGACATGCAGTGTCTGTCGATCATGGACATCACTAATGTATATATACTAACTTCAAGAAGATGTTATAGCCACCATCAAAGCCCTGGCCAGTGTCGCGGTGATCAAAAGTCCACCATGCTGCCATGCGCGACAACTTGCGGCCGCCCATACCGTTAACCTTGGCATGAGCTGCAATAGCTGACAAGAGGTCGAAGAAATCGAAGATGATGGATGACCTAGCACCATTTTCGACACTGAGTGGGATAAACGTTTTGAAAGAATCCCGAGCAAAGTTAGAGTCTGTAAGATATGTCAGTTAATGCATGTTTTATGATGATTGTGAACTATGCATGGAGCTCTGTAATTTAACCCTTGTTTACTTACCCCTTTCGCCAACTTTAAAGAGCTTGTAGGCATCCCAGCCCACAACACCGCCAGCCATGCGAGACCAGCACCATTTCACGATCCCGCAAATAACCTGATAACAACAATGTTAGCAATCGGATTTCATATTTTCATTTTTATATCAGTCTTACCATGGGATCGGTCATCCGGAGCTCTTGGGTGAGGCTGTCCCCCTTCAGGCCCATCGCAGAGTCGAAAAAGCGACGGATGAATGTTCGCACAGCACTAGGGTTAGAAGCTGGGCGGAAAGGGAGCAGGAAGAAGGGGATGTCGAGAGCTATAATGCGGTCATTTGTTAACGTTTCCAGAGCTTCGCAGGTTCCAAATTCAAGCCATGTGCAGGATCGCCAAAGTGATGCGACAGATGCTGTGGCTTTTCCATACATTTGATTTTGTGGAATTGAACATACCTCGTTGCTTGAGCTCCTCGGTGCATCGCCGAATCAACCCCTGAATCTCTTCGGCTTCAACGGTCGTTCTGGTCCACGCATCCTCCCAGCGCTGCTTGATGGGATTCAGATCGGTGGTCTCTTCGCCCTTCTTTTTCTTGCCGTCGCGGCCGAAGCGCGAGAAGATTTTGGGCATTTTGATACCTTTTCTCTCTTTCGACTTTTCCTTGGTGTTTACAGATTGGAATTGACAGAGTCGTGAACTGCCGCAGTGAGAATTTGAGGTTAGTCGAATAGTCTGGAGAGAACTGCAAGTCTAAGAAGTGGTGCCTCAAGTGCAAGTGTAATGGCCGTGTCTCGGAGGAAAAGGAAAGGGTTTAGTTTGCGGTTCAAAATGTGATGTCCGTGAAGTATGCACCTAATGGATTGGCTGTGGAATAAAGGTGATGTAAAGGTATGAAGTTATGCGAGATCCGGAAAACGGTTGGCCCAAGACTGCAGAAGCAAATATTGCTGCAAAGGGGAAAAAAAAAAAATGTAACACAAGCCACAACAGAGATTTTTTTTTTATTATCGTCCGCATAAACCGAATTCAAAAATTTGGATTTAGCAGGTACGGGTTTCAACAGGACTCAGAAGAAGATGCCATTTGAGGAAATCACTATCACACTTCTGGAAATTCTGGCATCCACTACAACGGGATTGGTTGGTGGGCTCACTTTTTTTATCGGACAACTGGAATGTGTTGAAATATAGAAGGCACAACAGTACTGTGGGTCAAGTTGGGATAGACTGGCTGCTTTTGTAGGTGTAAATCGTAGCAGAATGGTGTAGTGACAGTTTGGGGCCGTGGTTGTTGTTTTAGTAGATACTATGTATGAAGAACTCTTTTGGTTGATAGGAAGACGAGCGTAGAGGACCCTAACAGGTATTTCGTGTAGCCAGGTAGAAAGTGCCAGTGATGGGTGGTAGACTAGTATATCGAACGGGATGCCGTTGTATTTCTTTTTTGCAGGTTGTGGGTAACCACCAGCAGATTCAAGATTGAGAGTAAGAGAGATGAAAACCGAAATTAAGCAGTGTTGTTTAGATAGACAATCAAATTTGCAGATGATTGCAGCATAAATTTGGGTAAAGGTTTCGTTAAATTCAAAAGAAAACAAGATGTACCAAATATTAGAGGGCTGGCTAGATTGGAGGATGTGGGAATATTTCAGTGAGTGTTTCTGGTCAGGGGCTGTCCCGTGGTCATATTTCCAATGGTCGTTGGATGGGGTATAGGAACAACGAGGTTTTCGTGATATAGGGAAGGATGCTGAAGCTATCTTGTTGAGGTTTAGAGTAGGCCCGTGAAGACGAAACACAGGAGCAATGGCTACTATTATTTTTTTTTTTTTAAAATAGAATATGTAGAAGTATAGAAAGTAAACAGAACAGAATGAACGTATAGAAATGAAGACAGGCAAGAAAGATGAGACAAATAAGAAAAATGCGGTTAAACGAGTGACACTAGAACAAATCTAGGAATGGAGGTGGAGGCATATCATCAAGACCGTGTGGTGACAGGCGGGATAATACAGACGCCAGCAACGGCAACAGTATCACGAACATACAAAGATGAACAAGGAGAAGAAAAAGAGAAGAGGGGAATTCGAGGCGCCAGAGAGGAGAAACGTGACTGTAATATTAAGTCAAACTACGGCCAATAGCAAATCACAAGCGAGAATTAAAGACCCGCGAGTTCATTTTACCCTTGAAGGCTACCATATGTGATGACAACTTTTTTTTTTGCATCTGTCCTGTCGCTTCGACGCATTGATCTCTTCAGCGTCTTCCGTCAAGTTTCTTGTCCAACTCCTGTCCACACCCGCACACAAAAGAACGCCACAATAAGATTGAGAGGATACTTTTCATGGTCAGGGGCACATAAAGCCATGCCTATTGGTTCATGTGAAGGGTGATGGATGCAAGTTGGACTTGATCGGTACCTGGTTAGTTCAGGGAACAGCTTGGCCACTGACTTGATTTGGACTAGTGCTTCATCGCTGGAAGCCAACAAACCTACGCTCAAGAGTCGGATTACAATCCTGAAAGTAGATAATTAATATATTTGAAGATGATGGTAGTGTGGAGAAGTCTCAGGTGTTAGCACTTGGTTGTATGTGGAAAATAAAAGTGATGTTAGGTTTGCAGGCTCAAGATAAGTTACTCTTCTGCCTTATTGGGGATATCGACAATATGGAAATGATAAGATTGGCCTCAAACATGACTCACGTGTTGAGCTGGATCACATCATTGAAGATTACCTCATTCCTGGCATTCATAATGATCCTGAGATCACCGGATGGGTACTGAAGAAGGTGACAAAATAAGGCCCAAGTTTAAAACTGAGAAATCTCATTTTTTGAACTAACATGAACTGTATCAGAAAAGCTCCAACATGGTCAAAGTATGATGTTGAACCGACATCACGTATCTATCCGTATATAAACCAGCCAAATAGGTATCATTAAAATGAAAATGTAAATTCCAACAAATATATAAAAAGAGAATTAACAGGAAAATTCAACCTTTGCAATGACATCAATGCCCAACGACCCACCACCATCTGTCAACTTGATCACAGAGTCGTAACAATGATGCTGCAACGATCAATCAGACCCTTTCACCATTATAGCATCCGAGCGCACCCATTTTAAAGTCTCCAAGGCCTAGAGTCCAAATCCACATTTACGTCATTGTAACCCAATAACGTCTGTAAATTAACAGGGAGCATTTGGCTGATTCCCTGTGATAATTGCTGGACCTTCCCGTGAGCACAAGCACTTTTTGTCAGTGGTAGCTATTCTATTGAGGCACAATATGCATCTTATGTATTCAATATCGAGAGCTATAATCTCATATAATCGACAGAAGGTTAAGTATGTCACAATTTCAAAGGAAGACTGCCTACAAAAAAGAAAGACATTGGGCAATCTTGGTTCATTGTGATGGTCGTCTCCTTGTCTCAATAAAGAATCGCCCTACAGAACAAGGTGCTTCTTTTTGATACATGGCTGTTGATCAAACCGCCAATCACGAGCCATGGTTCCAAGATTAGCTGTGGAATGGAAGTGTTTCAGAATATTCTAGTGGAATATACTGCAGCTATTGGTCCTCGTGCAACACAAAAATATTTTAGTACCAAATTTTGACTATAGAATCGAAATTCAGTCAATAAGGCACATATAGAACCATATTTGAGTGGAAGAGGAGGTCTTTGAAGTTCCCTAAACAGCCACATGATATATGTATGTGCTGATTGATTATTGATTATCTTGTAGCCGCCATACCATATGCTTGATATAAGTCTCATTTGTCGCGCAAACAAACTGCTTGGTTCCGTTGCCTCCCATATATATTGACTTTGTCTATCAAGATAGCAAGCCCAAGCAAGTAGTTTATGGGTTATCATCAGAGGCTTGAAGAGCTTGATAATGTATGTTTGGAGTAGCATATAGCATCCCGGGATCCTAACAAAAGCCCACTGATATCTAAATTAACTGACCTCTGTATTATTAGGAAAACTATCCATACTATTCATCATGTCGTAGTCGCCGATATTCACATTAAATAATTGACTGGAGTTATTGACATACACACCATAAACCACACAGGCAATCTCCACATCTGCACTTCAAAAACGCAACATGCCTCTGCACACTAAGACCTGCATATTCAGTATTTCACTGACTTAACGAACTATTTGCTAAGCCACATGATCACAAAGATTCCACACGATCAGTACATACTATACAATCATAGCTCCTGTCGTGTTACTGTGGAGGCCAAACTCCAGCGTGTTTATTCCAATCTTGACCACTTGAAAAACGGCACTATTTGTCCAGCTAAATAAATTATGTAGGGCTCATCCGAACTAATCTGTTAACTTGAATCCCATATCCAATGATGCAGTATTGATACTGTAACCGTATCAAAATTTGTACTCGATATTATATAAAACATAGCCCAGGCTGCAATGCTCGAAAAAAAAAAAGAAAGATGTATGCCATCTTTATTGCTAGGGGTACCACATTGTGGACGCCACCAAGGGACGAACTGCGATATTATACCCGGATCAGACCCTCAGACGGAACTTTTAATCACCAGGGATGACTTGTGAGAGGTCGGAGGGTGGCATTTTTCACAGATACGAGTGGGATGATTAATATGTAGACGGAGTCCGAAGACAGGAGGGACCCGCCAGATGATTCATAAACAGGAGCATTTCTATGAAGCTTCTATGACAGGTGCTTCTTAGTTGCGAGATTCCGCAACATCTACAAGACATGTATCATCAACACAAACAAACTTATATATACAGGAAACCTAAATTTCGGTCTGCCACAATGGCACTTCAACAACCAACCTACTTGCTATCGTTATCCATCATCCGAATTGGAGCCCCTTCGGGCTCTTCTTCACTTTCGCTCTCTTCCGGATAAGGATTCACAGGCGAAAGCATTGCGGCAAATGGCCCCAAAGGCCCCTTGGGTATGGGCTCCCCCTCGCTATTTTGCAGAAAGGGGTGAACAGCCTTGCCAGGCACTGGCATCGTCGCACTCCTGTGTAACCTGGACATCGGCTGATTCGTGACATCGTTCACCGGCAGTCTAGGCAGTGGGGGCGTATCGTCGATATCCTCTTCACTGTCGAGCTTTTCGGCGAAGATGCCGCGACCCCGGCTGCGGCGGGGGGTTCCAGGTTGAAAGGTGTGACTGCGTGAGAGTCCAGGGTTATGGAACTCATCTTCGAAAGCACGTTGGGTATTTTGGAGAAAGTCGGCCAGGAAGTTAGGTGGCCGGTTGCGTCTTGGGGACTGAGGAAGATGCGGGCTCTGTGGACTTGTGGGTTGCGATTGGGGACCCTGAATCACAGAAGGAGGCCGAGGGTGGCCTTGTGAGAGGGATAGAGGTCGGTGAGAGATAAAATTGTAGTTAGTTGGCTTGGGTGGTGGCGGGGGTGGTGTGTCGGCATTTAGAAGCGTAATGTCAGGATCTGGATGATTCTTGACAGGATCTTTAGGTGGGACAGACGGCCGCGGTCTAGGCGGCGGCGGTGGTGGTTTATTAGTGTCAGGAGCTTCCTTTGGAGCCGTTTCATTTTTAATAGTAGCAATCTCTTCATCCTGTTCAATGGGCTCACTGCCACCCGCGATTCCAATGAAGCCACAACGAGCCAGAATCTTGTTAACAAGGCGAGGGTAACGAAGATGCCCACCAACGTACTCTGAAAGATCTATGTTCTGTACACCCTTGACATTCTGGATGTCCTGGAGACCGGCAATACCAAGCTGCAGACTGGAGGTTCGGTACATGAAACCAAGAATCAGGTCGTTACTCGAGTACACATTGTGAATGCGACCCGAGACAACCGATTTCATGGCGAGCCAGTGAACTCGATCTGAAGGCGCAGGAGTGCCGATAAGAACGACTGTATCAATCAGTCCATAAGCTTGGCGATCGGCAAGTGATTTGAGGCAAGAGTAGATAACACGAGCACCCAAGGAGTATCCAACCAGAGTTACAGGCCGTTCGCCTTGAACTTTGTTGATCAACGCATCGGCAAGAACCCGACCCGCCTTGTCTGACCGATTGCGAGCAAGACTGAACGGGTTGTCAATATTGGTGGCCATACTAATGATGTAGGCTGGCCAAAGCGCAGCCCAGAGACTAGCCAGAACCGTCCGCTTGAGGATCTCCATCTTGACGGTTTTCCAGGCATAGGATGCAACTAGTCCCTCCAGGGCATTGCCAAGCTTGAGTAGTGACTTCATTTCGTAACGGAGAGCGAAGGCTTCGGTATCATCGCTTAGACATTTCCAGGGCTTCGCGATATCATCGTCATTGAACAGCCAGCCATTGATGCCGATAGTCACGCGGATGCGTCGGGTCATACTAGTGGTTCCCAGGCCGTCATCGTGAAGTGGAATGAACTTGAAATCTTCAACTTCCTTCGCATATTTATCCATCATTTTACCCTGAATGAGTCAGTATATAGATAAGTATATCATAATGGGAAGATAATCTTACAGTCATCTGAGCGCCGTAAGCACCGAATAGAGCTCCGACTAGAGCACCGTTCATCCAGAATACACTCAAGAAACTGGCAACCCCACCAAGACCTATTGATCCCAACAAACCACCCATAGCGCCGGCAACAACCGGAGCTGCAAGGCCACCGGTGATGCCGATGACTGCAGCGCCGGCTACAGAGGCTAAGCCGACCTTGAAAAAACGGCCAATTTCATTGCGTTGAAGTCTCTTGGCGGTTTCAGCATCAGCAGACATAGCCTGTTGTTCAGCAGACGCCTGGATCAAGGATTGCGCAGTCTCCTTCTCTTCCGTGGCCAGCACCTCCAAGGGGAGATCAAGCGATGACGTCAGGCTTCTCATGAAAACCGAAGCGTGCGCCGAGTAGTTTCCATCTGCAAGGTGCAGCAGAAGCAATGCGCTGACAACTTCTTTGCGATCTTCAATGGTGACGGTATTAAAGCTGCTTGGAATCGGCATGTACGATTCCTGTAGCATGGATACACCGGCGCGGAACTTGGCATCAACAACACTATTACCGCGCCGGCGATTCCTGGCAGAAACAATCTTCTCACTGCGATTTCGCCTCTCAATCTGTATTTTCTGGTCATCGGGTCGTTCAAGGAGATCGCGCAGCTTCTCCAGAAACTCGCGCGCCCATGAATCGAAATGCGCCAATGCACCTTCATGGAGCGCAGCTAAGCTCTTGTTGGCCAGAACGGAGCGCTCGGGAACGGAGTGACTAGGGGCTGGCTTCCCATTTTCAGCGTCAGATCCAGCGCCGGAATCATCGCTCCAGTCAACAAGCAACGTGCTATTGTCGGCATCGTAAAGATATTGGGATCGTAATTGAGCGACGATGTCGCGGGCCAGCGCTAGTAGGACTCGTCGTCGGTTTGGCGTCAGCACCACTAGCAGTTGTTCTGGCGCAGTTGCGAGCGGTGCCATTTCGGCGGCAAGAGGATGAATGGAGTTGCTGTAATTTAATGTGGATTCACTGCTCTACTGAGCATATGCAGGAAGGTTTTTGAGAAAGGATAAAGTGATTGTGAGCAATATCGCATTTTAATGCAATGCAGACTGTCGATTAGACATGAAAGGAACATAAGAGACTGGTCTAAATGGTAGGTGATGTAGGTGGGGGGTCGCGGATTGATTTATTGACTCTAACACGAGGCGACCTGGGAATTTTGGGGCAAAATCAACGACAAATTATCATGTATGTGGAGGCAGCCCTGAAGTTGCTGGTTCCAGACTTCATGACCTGGGATACGAGGGCTGTGATGCATAACCAAGAACACGGACGTTTTTTTATCAGATTTATTCACTGTTTGTACCATACTATTAAACCAGCTTCATCTTCCCGTTAGGACATGTCCGCAAGGAACCCATGGTCATATGATATCTAACACAGGAGGGATAGGATTTCCTTTTGTAATACCTTATCAGTATCAAAGGTTCGCCTTATCACGTCTTGAAAATCAACTCGACCAGACGCCTCAGGTTTTCGTGGAAACTCAAATATATATTCATTTACACTATGTGTGGAAATATAATCATTATAGAAACATGATTGATGTCATGGATATGACTTGTGGACTGTTATTAGCATGAAACGATTTATATCAGCAGTATAATTCAAATATGATTCATATGTTTGTCAAGATATTATGGCAACTCGGTTGCTGTCGGAAGGTGTTGGCATTGATAATAATACACAAAATTCCCCTGTAATATACTGGCCAATGTCGTTTCATAAGCAATTCATAGAAGTCAAAGCTAGTCCTAAGTTCTTGATACGATTGGGCCATCCTAATGATCCTTACTGGAACTAAGCATTGCCCTTCACACTGGCCGTTGAACTGACCTCTTATTGATCACGTGGCAACAACCTATGATGATTGTTTACTATAAATTTTAATGACGTTTCAACAGGACAACCAGTGTCAAGCTAAGTACATATACAGTGTTGCACCAATCCAAACTTGTCTCCACCGACTGGGTCATCCCATTAAAGTTGCAGAATGGTGGAGACCAACAATGTGAATCAAATTCCGTTGTAGTCCTTACCTGTCAAATTTGTTGGTGAGATTTTTCTCATTAATGGTCAACAGTAACTGCTTATTTAGCAAAGGTCAAGACGAATTTGCGGAGAGATAATTTGATTCCATCAAAATCTTGCTATATTAGCCATATGTCTAACTACATGCTTAAACTTATCTCGTTAGCCAAATGATAGTTTAGTCAAACACTCCGTTCTGTTGAGAGTAAATCAGGCGTAGTCGCCGCAGGTAGTTCGGGTAGTTCATGAACTAAGGGATTCGATACAACATCATTGTAAATCGCGTTCACCTCTCAATGCCTAGTCCGACACGCTCTTGACCCGCTATTCCTACAATGCAAGTTGGAAACTTTCAACTCCATACTTAAATTAAGAACCGCCTTGATCAACTTCACGACATTACTGACCATAGCCAAGACCCAAATAAGTCTAGCAGGGATAAGTACCATTGGGTGTGGTGGGACCGGCTGCTATTTACCTGTGGCGCTAGGGACTTCTGATGTGGCGCCTAGGAATCTAGCCAGTCAGAAGCCATGTGCTGGAATAGTTGGTGGATGTCGTGCCCAAAATTTGCTTGATAAGATAGGGCTTGTGGCCACCCTATTATCTCCCAAAAGTACCTTTTTGGTGTGATCCCCGCTAATGTGTGTGGTAAACAGGGTGAGTAAGTACATGCAGACTCTTCCTTTGCCATTAGCAGGGTTGCCTCACAGCGTAACTATTATGCCCCACTTGAAAAAAAAAGTTTGAGACTGGCTGGTGGCAGAAGGAACGGAAAGAAAATTTCCTACTTGCCATTCTGAGGGTCCAAATATAACCTTCTTCTCCCTCTTTTTGATCTTCTTCTTCTTTCTTCAGCAACAATTTTTGGTTGTTGATTTTTTTTTGTCTTTTCACGACACCACCTATATTCAAAATGGCTGACGAAGTTTATGACGGTGCCATTGGTATCGATCTGGGTACGTTCACTATTTCCTTCTAACGGTGCCCACGCCGCTTCGCTCATAAATCGACACTGTTGCTGTGGGCTCTCTCTTCCTAACAGTTTGGGCTCATCAACCCCCAACCTGGATAACACGCACAAAATTAAATTTTTCTAAAAAATTTAATAACGCCACCGCCACACTACGCCGCCCCACCATAAACGTCAATTCTCACATCACGACCACCAACGATTTGATCTGGAGAATGAAAATCGTCAGATTGAGCCTTCAGCGACTAGTCGACAGAGCTGCACATCATTATGCCAATTTTCTAACATGTTTACACTCTCTCAGGTACCACCTACTCTTGCGTGGCCATCTACGAGGGTACCAATGTCGAGATCATTGCCAACGAGCAGGGTAACTTCACCACCCCTTCTTTCGTCTCTTTCACTGATAAGGAGCGTCTGATCGGTGAGGCTGCCAAGAACCAGGCTGCCATGAACCCTGCCAACACCGTCTTCGATGTCAAGCGTCTCATCGGTCGCCGCTTCGATGACCCTACTGTCAAGAAGGATGCCGAGTCTTGGCCCTTCAAGATCGTCGATGACGAGGGAAACCCCAAGGTCCAGGTTGAGTACCTTGGTGAGACCAAGACCTTCTCTGCCCAGGAGATCTCCTCTATGGTTCTCCTCAAGGTACGTTTTTTTTTTTTGCCGATTGCTATATTCTCCGGTTCGGAATTTAGCATGTGCATCAATGTAACTCACAGATACCGGACGACTAACAACCCCACAGATGAAGGAGATTGCCGAGGCTAAGCTCGGCAAGAAGGTTGAGAAGGCTGTCATCACCGTCCCCGCCTATTTCAACGACAACCAGCGTCAGGCCACCAAGGATGCTGGTGCCATTGCTGGGCTGAACGTCCTTCGTATCATCAATGAGCCCACTGCTGCTGCTATTGCCTACGGTCTTGGTTCCGGCAAATCTGACAAGGAGCGCAACGTCCTTATCTATGATCTGGGTGGTGGCACTTTCGATGTCTCCCTGTTGCACATCCAGGGTGGTGTCTTCACCGTCAAGGCTACCGCTGGTGACACTCACCTGGGTGGTCAAGATTTCGATACTAACCTGCTCGACTACTGCAAGAAGGACTTCACCCGCAAGACCAAGAAGGATCTGTCCGGCGATGCCCGTGCTCTCCGTCGTCTTCGCACTGCTTGCGAGCGTGCCAAGCGTACCCTTTCTTCCGGTGCCCAGACCACCGTTGAGATCGACTCTCTCTTCGATGGTGAGGACTACACCGTCCAGATCACCCGTGCTCGTTTCGAGGAACTAAACTCCAAGGCCTTCGCTGGTACTCTGGAGCCCGTCGCCTCCGTCCTCAAGGACTCTGGCCTCGACAAGAAGCAGGTCGATGAGATCGTCCTGGTCGGTGGTTCCACCCGTATCCCCAAGATCCAGAAGCTCCTTTCCGAGTTCTTCAACGGCAAGAAGCTTGAGAAGTCCATCAACCCCGATGAGGCCGTCGCCTATGGTGCTGCCGTCCAGGCCGGTATCCTCTCTGGTAAGGCTACTTCCGCCGAGACTGCCGACCTCCTTCTGCTCGATGTCGTTCCTCTGTCTCTAGGTGTTGCCATGGAGGGCAACATCTTTGCTCCCGTTGTCCCCCGTGGCCAGACCGTTCCTTGCTTGAAGAAGCGTACCTTCACCACTGTCGCCGACAACCAGCAGACTGTTCAGTTCCCCGTCTTCCAGGGTGAGCGTGTCAACTGCGAGGACAACACCTCTCTGGGTGAATTCACTCTTGCTCCTATTCCCCCCATGCGTGCTGGTGAGCCCGTCCTTGAGGTTGTTTTCGAGGTCGATGTCAATGGTATCCTCAAGGTCACTGCCACTGAGAAGACCTCTGGCCGCTCCGCCAACATCACCATTTCCAACAACGTCGGCAAGCTCTCTTCCACTGAGATTGAGAACATGATTAGCGGTAAGCACCAATTCAGGAATATAACATGAAGTTTGTCAAAAAAAAAAACAAGATTGCTAACGTACTCATTACAGACGCCGAGAAATTCAAGTCCAACGATGAGGCTTTCAGCAAGCGCTTCGAGGCTAAGCAGCGCCTGGAGAACTACATCGGTCACGTTGAGGAGATTGTCTCTGATCCCACTCTGTCCCTAAAGCTCAAACGCGGCCAGAAGGAAAAGATTGAGACCCAGATCTCTGACGCCATGGGTGCCCTGGAGATTGAGGACTCTACCGCTGAGGACCTCAAGAAACAGGAGCTCGCCCTCAAGCGTCTTGTCACCAAGGCCATGTCGACCCGCTAAGCGTTTCAAGTCGTAAGCGAAGTCAGTTGATAGGGTTGTGGAACAAAAAAAAAGAATACCAATGCAAAAAAAATGCAAAAATTAACGGTTGTTTTGTCTTTTACGGTGTACAAATTTTCTGGTCTTGTCTATTTTCCTTTGGATGTGTTTTGTCATGGGATAACTCGAGATATGAGTTCCGGGAATAAAATGTGATGTTTTTTTGTCTGATGAAATATTATCTATAATCAAATGTGATATGATCTTTTGTGAATCTTTGAGATTTCAGGGTAATAGCCAGGTTGGTGGGGCTACTTGACTTTTGTTTCCTCCCGGCACCCTAACCCTATTTACAACCACAATCTCCGCAGCAAATTGAAATTGACTGTTATGCAATAAAAAATAAAGCGAAAGTGAACTCTGGAGCCTTAACTATCTCAATATCACATAAACACAACATGCGTGGGAGCAATTTGCACCGCCAAAATCCCGTTTGTTTTACTCATTGGAATTTTTCCGCACAAATGCCCAAAACGAGTTGTGAATAAGTTGCCCCTTTGGGGCTAAATACGGGTCAGTGTTGCGCTCTGATTCGCTGGAAGGTTAAGTGGGGGGTTGGGCAAGTTAACAAGGATGGGCTATAGTGCTACGAAAGGTTTGGGATGATAGAGTAGTTGAGTTTGAAAGAGGAAGGAAAAGAGTGTAGTCACAGTGGTTTAAAGGCAGAAATATGTGGTCATTGTCTTCAGCTGTGGATGAAGGTAGCAGTGAATGTACTCGGATAGGAAGGCTTGTGCAGCTAAGGGGCTAAAAGGTTCTTGTGGACATTCTGACGAGAATGGAAAGATAAATCTCTAGATATCAGAGATCAACAGATGGAATTTTTGCTAAATAGATGACTTTATCAACGGGATACATCACCATGATCACGAAATGCCCATCAATTAATCTTTCCCACAGCCTGACCCCATTACCCGAACCAACCCAAATTAAAGATCCAACTTCCGTTAACCCGATCACTGGGCAGTCTTCTTGCCGCGGAGAAAAGAAAAAGAGCTTGTTTAGACCGTCTAAACTGTGATTGTGCTCTAACTGTGGCGGCTCAGAATATGCAGTATGGTCCCGTGTCCTCACTATGAATAAAAATAATGGTGTCTGTCTGGATAGTTGAATTTCGTTGCACAACAAGGCATCTCCGCACCAGCGCATACCCGTGCATCACTGGCCTCGCCAAGAGCTGTCGGTCACATACACACATATCCATGTATGAATACATACACATAATTTATCCCTTTTATCAGACACATCTGAAAGTTTACGTCGCTACCAACATCCCATCTCAACTAATATATACATTTCCATATCATGTTGTGAATTAGGCCGCCCTCTTTTCCGACCTTGGATCTACTTGTTCTAGATGAATTTTGGGGTGTCTTGGGTTGTGGAACTTCCCTTTCTTGACCCCGTATCTCTTGATGTAGGCAACAGCGCTTAGGATATAATGAATGAGAAAAATATACTATTAAATAGGTAATTAGAAGCACTGGGAAGTAGGCTTTTGAGACATGACGTGGAATTGTGTGTCTAATCTAGACAGTGTCAAGTCATCTGCAAAAGGGTATTGGAAAGACGAGGCGAGCAGATATGGCGTAGATGAAAGGATAGATAGATCTTCATCAGAATCTCGCCCGTGTCTCGACAACATAAACTGTCCCGTCAACAAAAGAAAATGTAAACGAACCTTTGCATTATATACTATCTATCCACTACCGGCCACTTCCCAATAGCCCTCTCCCCGAATGAAACAAAGTGCCTCATTCTCTACCCCCATGCTACCGCTACTCTCTTGTGGTCCTCCACCACCTCCCCGAGCGTGAAACTCCCAAAGCAAATCATTGCAGATAGCATGCAATGTATCATTGTTAAGAAGTGGGAGTTTATTATGTATATATTTATTTAGATATGCATGGCGGTGGATGCGTATCAAGATGAATTGGACGGGAGTAGAGGATGGAGGGCCTCGGTAGCGTTGCATGAAGGTTTGGGCGTATTTATATAGACGTGTACGTGGATTTATATACTACGATATATGTGGGATTCTATTCGAGTAAGGTTGGTAGAGTTTCTGAATATGGGTAAAAAAAAATAAGAAATCAAAAAGTTCGAGGTTGGGTTGTTAGAGGGGCAAAAAGCCAAGGAAGGGCATGCAGAGCCACGAAGGGACACACGGGCAGCCCGTTTGGCCTTGGGTTACTCTGTAAATGTATATTCCGTATGTATATGTTTTTGCAGAAAGTGAATGTAGCCCAAGTATATCTGCGGCCGGAGCTTTCTATTCTTGAAGTGGAGGCCAAAAGGCTGTTGATGCCGCCGTATCCGGCAGTATTAAGTGCGGGAAGATGGGGAGAAAATAGCTGAGATGGAGGTTCTTGGCGTTGGTTGAGTGGGTTGCTGGAGGGGAAGGCCGTGGTGGATTTGGGCAGGTGGGATCAAGAGTGCGTGCATTTGGCCGCGACCTGGGACTTTGGTTGATATCTTCATTCATGTAGATGATAGCATATGCACATGGTCACTCCTAGGTTATGCTCTTTTTTACACTTTTCTTGGACAAATTGAGGAATTAATGCCCTGAAACTCCGGGCCTGTGAGTGTCTGGGTGTTGGTTGCAGTGCTTGCTTGCGTAGAACAATATGGAATCATGACAAGTACAAGATGATTTATAATGTCAATCAATGAGCTGTAGCGTTTGCCTAAGCTTGCTTAAGGTGGCCCAGATTACTACAGACCATTCCCATCCAGACCCGCGGGTCGGATATCAGGAAGTTTTCGACTGTTGCCTTGCCTATATTTAAATATGGGTGTATTTAAATAAGTATGAACATAAGAGGTTCTAGTAGATATTCTGCTTTCTCCAGAAGCACCAACTTCCTGACATTTGCATCATCACATCTGGCAAACTTGGAGAAGAAAACAACCAATACAGAATCTTCACATCTACGTAGAGAGCGGGGTTTTGTTGAGATCGAGACTGGATTCTGTAGATCTGCGCGGGCGGTGTAAATCAATACAAGAATGAATGAGTGTGCTATGGAGTTGGGGTTACAGTGAGTTTGTGAGAAGGTTGCGTTTCTGGTTCGAGCGTCGACTAAGCGATTGGCTGCTTTGTTGGCTTTGTCGTGTTGGAAGGGGAGAGGATGGACGAATGGGTAGGCGGGTAAATGGATATTTTTTTTTATTGTGTTCTGGTTTGGTCAGCGTAGGCTATCTTGTGAAAAGTTATTTGTATGTGAGCGTGTGTGTATGGATTTGTAAGGAAAATATACATACGCCAAGGTGTCATTGAAGAACAATATGTCGCATGTAGCTGATTTGTATGTTTTGTGAAAAAGTGCAGATTTAATTATTACGCATGAGTTTCCATGACTCGGAAAATCCAATATGGATCTTAGTTATTTGACGTATCACGATGAGTAAGTGGAATATACAAAGTTAATTAAAGTCGCAAAAAGAATCAACAATTTCATTCATTTGTATTCGAAACCTAAACATTGCTACTCTGAATGAACCCTAGCCCGAACTCCAAACAAAACGTGCCAATTGCTACTGAACGTAGAAAAAGAGAAAACGAAAAAAAATGTTGCGTTATCGTTATAAGTGATAATACTGTGGTCGTAAATGGTCGTGGTGTGTGTGTGTGTATATATGGTATTTGCCTGATTCCAATGGCCCCTTTGGCCATGCATTATTTTTATCGGTTTTTTTTGTAACAGGTCAAAGAAGCCCATGGTTCTCTTCCCAATAAACAAATGGTTCTTTTTTCAAAAAGAAGCCGACGAATGGGCATGTTCGCCGCTTGATCCCCAAGAAATGAATCTCTGCGTGTCCTTCCGCTCAACCTCTTAACATTCTTATATCACCGTGATATTCTCGTGTCTGATTTAAGCATCAACTGCAAATTCATCCTCGCGCCCATTAACCACAGGCGACAACTTCAAAAACCGGCTCGACGAAGACGACCCATCAGACTTCATCGAAGAGCTACGGCGGCCCCGGGGACTCCCTGGGAGAACATTGGCGGGAGCCACGGTAATAGGCGAGGAAATGGGAGCCAGAGAGAGGAAATCGATGCTGTTGTGGCGGGAAGAAGGAGAAGTAGAAACAGAAGCGGAAGAAGAGGCACGGACGGTGGTAGTAACGGTGGTGGTGGCCGGGGCGGCGGAGGTGGTGGGGGAGAGGTTGAGGAAAGGGTTGTGGATGGAAGAGGGGCGGCGGGGGACGGTGGGCGTCTTGCCGGAGCTGGTGGGTGCAAGGTTGAGGAAGACGAAGCTGGAGGGAGCCATTGTAATGGTTTGGTTTTTGAAGAGAAAGTTGCGAGTTTGTTGGTGGAGTTGCTGATATTTGGTAGAGTGTGTAGGATAAAAGAATAAAAAAACCCTCGGCTTAGAGAAGAGTTTTGTAGAATGTTGTGTGTGAACGATGAAGATAAAGAGACTACACGAACAACAAGAATAACAAGTTCGAGGGGATCATCTCTTTTTATATTGTTTCCCTCGGCTCTTCCTCTTGACCGATTAAACTATCCTGCCAAGACCTTGTTTTCTTTTTTTTTGTTCTATTCTTGAAATCGCCGCTAGCCCCTCCTCCGAACTACGCAAGTTCCAAAGCCCACCCACTAACCGCAAATCACGAACCCCGAACAAGGAAAATCGCTAAATTTAATCGATTTTATCATCTCGGTAAACAACTTCTTTTCTCTGGGAATCCATGGCAAAAAAAAAGACAAGGAGCACAGCAAGGAACACACAAGGAGGTGAAGGCGAAGGATGGGGGAAGACCCACCAGAGCTTGATGCTTGTTGGGGTTAAAAGTCGGGGAGATTTTTTTTTCTTCTTTTTCTTTTTTTATTGTTGGCAGCGAGTGGGGATTTGGGCGCTTGGAATTGTGGATTTTTTTTTTTCGTGTATGTGTATGTATGGGTGCATGTGAAAGGTGGATGAGAAGAGATTGCATCATTGGGGTACACCTTTGTTTTCTCATTTCTTGATTCATTATTAGCAGAGTGACGTGCAAAACAAGAGCTTACAAAGATTTAAAATGTATATAACCAATGAAAACTTGATATCAGCAGTCTTTGGCGATGTCTTTACCAGACCTTCCACACACCACTGGCCCGAGTTTCAACCCAAATTCTAAATAGTCATCATCACAAACTTTGGTGACTCCTAAGTCACCTGCTTTAGAATCCTCAATGGCCCATACTCACAGAATTTCGCCGCCGTTTCCTCAATGAAAAACAAGAAAAAAAAAGCCCCACGTTGGGATTCTCCGTTTTCCGCTGAGGCCCCGGGCAACCACCGCCCAAAGTCCGGAAAGATCTGACTTTTTGCTTTCTTGCTTATTTTTTAGTCTAAATAGTCAGCTTTGTGTTTATTAATGGAAGAATAAAAAAGAAAGAAAAAACACACAAAACGACGCAAACTAAAAATACAGATAGCGGCATCCTCATCAAGGCTTAAGACTTGAATCACCCCCGCCCAGAATCAAGCCAACGATTTACATACAAAATCCCAAGAGTCATATGACTCTAACAAGAGAAAAATTGAAAAAAGTTAGGTATGACCCAAATTAAGGATCTCCTGCATTGCCGGATGCAGCAGGTCGATTGCCGTTTCGACTGAAAATTGAACTGGGATACGTCGTCTCCCTGTCCCTTATATACTTAAGTTTATTTATTGATTGATTGATTTAGCTGTCTTCAAGGACCAAAGGAGTTTATCTGTGATGGAATTCCATAATGAAAAGCGGCCTTAACTGACGTCTGTTATCTTGGGTTCTTTGTCAATCAACATCAGCCTTTCTCTCTCTCTCTCTCTATCTCTGTATGGAAAGGAAGTGAAGATCGCAAAAGTTACGGCCTACTTGGGAAGTGATAAAAGATACATAAGTAATGAGTTTTGAAGAGCTTCTCCAGTTCTCCAATTCTGCTGCACGGGCTGTTTTGTTGACTCGACAGACCATTTTGTTTTCTTCTCAACTGAGAATCATGGCCAACGCAGTACATTGTTAGCATATTATCAATAAACTGTCGGGTTTCTTGATGGTGAATGTCTTGTTGAATGAGATGCTCTAGGTTACCGTTTAGGCAGACTCACACCATAAAAAACAATAAGAGGTCACCACAGGCCATATTTCTTTCCAATAGACAGATTGTCATTCCCAAGAGGAATGATTTGTCATGGAGTGCATAACCACCAAATCTCATCACATTGATAATGAGGATGTTATTTCTTTCTCTTCTGCACGTGGGTCAGTTATTGGTTGCTAATGTGATAGTCAATAAACCTGCTTAGTTGTGTTTCCTTGAACTACAGAATCTGAGCCGCTCTACAAAACACATGTTGCACCCACCCATGGCGTAAACTGCACAAGAGGAGTTGACATGAGACCAGCCAAGAAAGGAGGCGACCCAGGTGATGATGAGCTATCTGCCAAGAGCATCAAGAACCCTCTCGCTCATCCTTTCACTTGAAAGAAATGTTTCCTGTCTGCATCACCACCAAGATGCGATGAGATATACAGTAAAGACAAGACGCTACAAAAAGACAAACAAATGTTATCTGGTTACATAAATTTTCACCGTCTCACAAAACACACAGCTCCCTCCTTGAAAATAAGGGAACAACCAAAAAATGATAAAAAAAAAAAAAGAAAAGAAATTGCATGTGTGAACCCCAAACATTGACCCCCGGGCCCCGGTCACGCTTGTCCACATGACCAAATCCCCACCAATACAAAAATAAGAGAACGTGGCAAAAGAGAAAAAAAAATATTATGGAGCAAAATCCGTCCGAGTGTTATTCTACTGAAGATGGTCTAAGGAGTAAAAGTGAATCCCGCCGGAGTTTCTTTTCCATGCATTAGTGGTGGACAAAAAAAAAAGAAAAGGCTACAGAATGTCATGGATGACGTCGTTATTGGGCAACTGTGCTATAAAATTGCTTTTTATTGACTACAACAAACAGAAATCTCACTGAGTGTAAATGTGATTTTTGTTCATAATTATGATGATGCAGCACCCCGCCCACCTTATCTTCCACAGCTTGCAAATCAAATCATTACAGTCCTCCTTCGCCCCCTTTCGACTCTCTTCCATAGCCTCTGTCCTATCAATATCCCAAGCACCCACTGAATATTACACCTTGATTTCTATACAGATCTTACAGGAAAATCACCAGCCAGTCCGCCTGATTCCTTGTTCTGCTACAGCCATGTCACTTTTTTGTTTTTTGTAAAAATTTCTGTCTCCCCTCCCCCGCTTGCAACTCGTCCGTCTATCTGGCATTCCAGCACCAAAGATCTTCGTCCCCCTAGTTTTAAGATCCACCCAGCGCTTCCAGACATGTCCTAAGGTAATCTTTAAATATATAAAAAGAAAACGAAGGAGGCAATGTTTTGGATCGGAACTGAGTGAGGGTTGACGAGGGGGAATATGGTGTTGTCATTCTTTGGGAAGAAGGTGAAGTGGGAGATATTAGCTGGCTCTCAACCAGAAGTTTTAAATTTATGTGATAAATATGGCTGGTGGTGATGGATGAATTATGGCACAGCATTTTAGTGTTTATGTATGTATAAAATGTAGATCCAGCCTTTGTTGTCTAAGCCATGTTTGAACCGGGCCTACGGAAGTCAGAGAAGCTGGCGTGCCGAAAATAAAATCTATACAAAGAACGAACAAAGGGTATGAAAGTACTTTATCTTTAGTTTCTTTTTAGAAAATAGAGTATATAATATAGGACAGTAATTTATTCATGATTCGGGAGATAATAAGACCTATATTTAATGTCTGTGCCAATTATGGTTGACTAAGGACTCTGTCCTGCCTGGCATAGCTATCATTCGATGTTTGCAGAGTGTCATTTCCCCGGATTTTCAACGAGGAACGTGACTCGTAAAACCAATCAGTCAGTCGGTAATATGATGATAAATAATCGCGTTTTATTTATATGCGTATATACGCATGAACATATTTGTCGGCTCAGGGTAAATATATAAAATATCCGGTGGTCCGTAGCAAGCCTCGTAGATGAGATCACTGCCAACGTCACTAGTAAAACGCGATTCTAGGGTTTACCACGATGGATAACCTCTATGTTAGGGCAAACGAAAAGGGCTTAGAATTACCAGAATGATGCGGCTCTCACTAGCCAGGAACGCCCCTCAGTATTGTACACTTCTTCACATACTCTGACCAGAAAAATCCTACAAGTTTCCATTTTATATTGTCTTCATGTAAAATGAATCCCACCAACAAAGACTGCTACATACAAAACTAAGACATCGACTTAAGAGATTAGAAAAACAAGTAGCTCCGCCGGCCGACCTCCGGCCTGCTGGATGACTCTTGCGTACACATATAGCCCATGGCCATTGCCATTTTAGACCAAATTGTCAAAGCTCCTGGAGCCCACCTTGACAGCGACAGTGGTGGCAAAAAGGCTCTGAGTTGGTGGGCGGTGCAGATGGGAAGATGGAAAGATGGGAAGAGCGGGAGGAATGGAATAGAGGGGCTTGCTTTTAGATGGATGCTGGTGGTCTAGATTCCTTTTTTTTTGTGAAGAAGTCTCTTGGATTGGATTAGATCATGGTGCGGTGATTGGTGACTGTTTGTGTTGTTTTGTGGATTTGATGGTCGCGGGATATGGCGCGGGGCTCTACTGATCATTACTGATCATGGTGTCTAGATCATCGTTTTGACTTTGGACCTCCGAATACCACTACGTTAATTTTTGCAAACAGTCAATGATCATTAGACTTGCAAATGATGCGGAGTTGGCTTTGTTGCTCACATCGATGAAACCAGAAAAGGAAAAAAAAAAGTATTATCATATTATTCTCCCAAATGAACAATCCAACCATCATCCAAACACCGGTTTTCCTCCGGTGGAAATTAAAACCTGCTCGCTACTATGTAACTAAAGAGGCAAAGGTTGCCGAAGTTAGCCGTAAGTATCCTGGATTAGCCTGGGACGCCCTCTCCTCTCCACAACAAGAGTGATTAGAATTTGAACCCGCTCCTTTTTGAGTTAGTCGACGATGATGTTGGATACGTCAGGTAAACATTGACTTTTAATTATGGCAGTGCCTTTTCCATGTCTGAGTTTCCCGCTCGCATCAGCACACAAAAGGGTCCCCGGTGGACCAGTCAAGGATGGTGGATAGAAGGAAGTATCTGATCTGAATGTCTATATGCAGGCTGAAACCTGAGGTAAACTCTGGAATGGAAATTTGATATTTAGACTGGTCAAGTGACACAGGTACCAATATTTAGAAATGAATAAGCTGGCTCATGATCAAGTAAGAAGACTTGTATCACCAATGAAACTTGAAAAGTATCATAGGCCTCACTAAAAATTCATCGTGTTGACGTCAAGATGGGTTGAAATTTCCTAGAAGGGCAACACTGCAAGATTTGGGTTGACGCCAGACATGTACAAGATCCAGACCGCCATTGATTAGGCGATTTATGACACTTGTGACGGAGTACAATCTTCATTCATGACACAAGAAAGTGTGATGGAATCAAGATGATTGAATAGAAAGTAAAGATAAATACACGAAAACGTGTTGGTAGTACAAAAACAAATGTGACCCTTTAGTATCACTGGCAATTGCTCGATTGATAAAATCACGTGCATAACCAATCACACACACACACAAATATTATTCTTCCCAAATAAATTTTGATTTTGTCTGTTATAATTCTGTTTTAATGCTCATTTTCCTCCATTCCTTTTGTCTCTTCGGCGCTCTCCGCCTCCACAACATGTGTCTGTATCACCTCCTCCTCGGGCGGCCCAAACTTCTTGCCTGAGATGTCAAGGCAAATGTCCTTGAATGTCCGCACCAAGGTATGTCTCCCTTCGTACACGGGGAAGATTCCGACGCCAAACAATGATCCGAAGATCCAGATGATGCCAACAACAATCCAGCTGGTAAAGAACTTGCGGGAGAAAATGTACCCTGAGCCGTACATGGGCATGGGCCACAGGATAAGGAGGGCCAGGGTCATGATGACGGTAACAGTTATAGAGATCTTGCGCGCGCGATGGAGCATCTTTTGCTCCTTGGCGAACTCGGAGTCGGATTCCTCGGCGCCGTCGGCGGTCTCTTTGAGGGAAACGTGGGCCTCGGCGGCCACGTCGTGGTCGTCGCCTTTGCGAATGTCCATCATGCTCTTCCAGTCATACTTTTGCAGGCCCAGGCTGTAGGACAGCACTGGGATGATGACGGCTGGGGACAGAAGGGCGGTGACATTGCCAGCAAGCATGGGGTTGTTGCTGCCGGTGCAGTCAATGTTGAGGCTGCCGCATTCCTTCTTGGCGGTGACGAGCCAGGCGATGAGGGCGCAGACGAGGCCGAGGATGGGCGCGATGCCGGCAGCCCACTTGTTTTGACCGGACCAGACAAGCGTTAGCGTGGCGGGGATGACGGCGGAGGAGATGATGCAGCCCATCATGAGGTAGAGGTAGCCCATGGAGATGCCAGCGTAGCGGAGGCCGACGGAAAAGCAGCAGATGAAGAGGGTGTAGAGCACGACGATGCAGTGAGACATGTAGATGAGCTTCTTGCCGGCGGCCAGCGGGTTGAAGTAGGTGCGGTACAGGTCATATGTCAGAATGGACGAGACGGCGATGAGCTCGGCACTGGTGGCGCTGGTGACGGCCATGAAGATCATGAGCAGAGAGGCTGCGGCGCCGCCTTTTCCGAGGAGAGCAACGGCAGCGTACGGCAGGACAAGTCCCTCGGAGACCTCGGCGGAGCTCATGCGGTTGGGGAAAGTGGGGAACGCTGGGGTGTTCTCGAGTGACAGCGCGGCCAGGCCCATTGTAGTCGCCGTCAACCACGGGATAGCAAACCAGCAGAGGCCACCAATGAGATAGCCGGGTAGCGCGTGCACTGGCGAAGCAGCAATGGCCTTGTTCCAGTAGCCATTGTCGAGGAAAACAGTGCCAAAATTGCCGACGATGTTGATGACGAAGAAGATAGCGCCTTCGTGCGACCGCATGGTCAGATAGGAGCCGCCGGCGTTCCCATCGATGGGGTGGCGGTCGCCAGCAGCGAGCAGGGCATCGTAAACGGCGGAGGGGGACCCGAGGGTATCGGAGGAGCCGTAGGTGGTCAGCGAGAAGATGATGATGATGATGAGCAGGATGAAGGTGTGAACCCAGTCGGTCAGGAAGGTGGCCTTGAGGCCGCCGACGAGCGTGTAGAGGACGACGCCGACGGGCAGCAGGAAGATGGCGGCGATATTGTTCATGCCGGTGAGGGCGGACACGGTGCTGGCGCCGCCGACAATAAGCATCAGCGAGACGAGGATATTAGTGACAAGGGCAAAGACTATGAAGACGATGTGGACAAAGGTGCCGTAGCGCGCCTTGATGATCTCGAGGTAGGTGTGGGCATTGGGGGCGCGCCGTTTGAGCTCGATGGCGAGGGTGGCGAAGAGGAGGATTTGCACGGTGGCGCCGGAGGCGTACCAGAAGGGGCCGCTGACGCCATATTTGTAGCAGACGGCGGTGGATTGGAGGAGGGTGGCGGCCCAGGTCCAGGAGGAGACGACGGCGGAGCCGACGAGACCGGATTTGACGGTGCGGCCGGCGGTAGTGAACATTTCGGAAGTTTGCAGTTCGGAGTTGTAGCGGCGGAGGATATAGGTGGTGAGGATCATGCCTGGAGGAGGGTGGGAGAGTGTTAGTAGGAAAGTAATGGAAGCGGAAGGGGGGGGGGGAACGAACCAAGGCGAAGGCGAGGCCAAGGCCAATGACGACGCCGTAGCCAGTGCCCTGGGTGAGGGCGACTGTGACGTTGGACATTTTGATAATGACGACCTTGTGATGTGATAGGAGGTTCTTGTGGTATCTGAAAAATGAATGAAGCTCGTGATGTTTATTGTATAGAAGATGTGGATGTATTATCAAGTGTCTGTTCCCTTGTGGTTCTGCGTCTATCTGGTTTCTGACGTGTGTTTATCTAGATATAAAATGCAGTGAAACACCCAGATAATCAGGTAATCAGTCTCGCAACCCACTATAACGAAAGAGTCGTATATATGTAAAAAACACCAACATCACGGATCTATTCTTCAGTATCAAATCCTGGGAGGGGGGGGAACTACTGAAGACTTTATAAAAAAGTATGGAATAACCCCAAATCACTATTACTATCTTGCGCGATCCTTCAACTTACCGGCTTTTTCTCTTTTGTATTCCTACATATATACTCAGTTACGGCTCCGTCACGTACTCTACCGAGCCCCGGGTTTCCTTATCTATACCTTTAACCCAGTGCCCGCCACGCAGTCAACCTGCGTGTATGTAAATGGTAAGTCCCACAATGGGTAGTTGCCGTCAGCACAGGCACCTTTTTCTATAGAAGCACAAATACATTCACCTATTTAGAAACAATCGTGTATAAGTTCTGGTTGCTGGCGAATCATGGGGGTTGGTTCTAGTGTTATTCAGTATTTGCTGCCAGATAGAGCTTATCAGCAGCTTACTCTATGGCAATTACTTATGGGTGTTTTCTTTTTCTTTTTCTTGTGTTTGTACCTTACTTTTCTCTCTCTTTTGATGGCCCTTCAGCTGAACATTGTTTATCAGTGGATGAAACATGTGCGTGATGTAACCACGTCGAGAGAGATAAGAGTTATCTCTATAACCCAAACCCTATGCCGTGATTTATATGAAAGGGTCGCTCCCTGGGAATCCGTTTTTGCCTTTTGAGGCTTGGTGGGATTTCGGGTCTGGAGATAACCTGCCTTTTTCAAAGCTCTTAGTCCGGGGTTTGGTTCGAGAATCAAATTAGATACACACTAGATATGGTCTAAGGTACTGGAGCAACGAGGTTTAAAAGTATTCATGATTGACATTAACATCATAGACAAGTTTTTGTATCTTGAAAGAGGGCTATTAACTATAACGGGATCTACATCATAAAACCAATAGTCCTGTTGTCATTATCTCAATTCATTTTCACTCGAAATGTCATCAGTAATGATATCCACAAATATCTACAGATTCACCGACTCTTGCTCCCCCACATGGACAATACTCAAACCCTAAACCCAAATATTTCTCTTTCAAGACTCCATCGAGTAATAAGAATTAGATATCAGCCCCAAGCAGCCAATCATATCCCACATGATGCTGACATCAGCTAGCCCACCTAACATTCCGCTGCTTTTTATACCTTCATTCGGCGGCTGCCGATCCATCTACAGAGGCTCTTGGATACGGGATTGTTGCAAGGTTACATTAGCGAGTTTTTCTGAGTAATTGTAATACCTCATACTCAACCTCATATCCTCTTCGTAGTCAGTCAAGATAAGTTAAAATGGGTAATACATATATGCATTTCCTGCCGAACATGAGATGCTTATCTGAAAATTTGGAGACTTGCATCAACAAGGGTTAGGGTATACACTATCTGCTTTCACTACTTTTATGAATGGTGCGGAAGTTATCAAATTTACCGGAGGTGCAATTGTCAAAGCGCATATGAAGATTGAGAAAACGGTTATTTCATCCCACTAGTTATCACTCCTTACAAAGGGATTCGGCTCATATGCCGGCAAGTGGTCGTCTTCAGGGTGAACAATTGACTCGAACAACAAAGATGTGCTCAGTATCAATATCCAAAGAGAATAACTGCTTGGAAACAATGCAATAAAATAATATATTGTAAACATCTAATAAACTATAGTTTTATCTGACAGCTAAACACCAAACATATTGGCTTTCTACAACAACTCCTCTCCTTCCCCTGTCCTGTACCCTCACTCCCACTACATTTCCTTGTTACCCCGCCATCGGACATCTTAGAGACACTGAGTCCAGGGCCCAAAATCCATCAGCCAAATTCTGGGTATGCTCACTGCAACGCTGCCGATGGCATATCTAACGAAAAAGGAAAGCCCGGGGACGATGTGGGTGGGGGAAAGCATTGCATGTGGGAAGTTTGACAGATGATGGTGGGATTGGCGTATTCATGTCTGTGGAAGGTGAACTCTAAGAATGTGGTTAGGTGTGGTGCATTGATGTACATGACAGTGAGTTGATATACAAATACAAAGCTGACTGCCATAGTATTGTCATATTGTGTGGTAACAGTCTGAGTTTGGGTGGAGGGTTGAAAAGTGGGGCGTTATAGCATTGGTTATATGTTTTTTTGTTTGATCCTGAAATCTATATGTACAATCGAACGGTCATGACATGAGTATAGATTCTCTTAGAAGATAGGAAGCACTATTGGATTATGGTGAGTCACGGGCATGACCATCGAGTCTGATGGATCCACTGAGATATACTTTGGCAATAGATGCATATGATAGACAACCTGAAATGTCATGAACTTTTGTTACACTATCTTTGATTGCCGCCACTTATCATTACTACTTCGGCACACGGTTCTTGAAACCTTGTTATTCATTACAACTTCCATGATACTCATGAGAGCCCGATGTTAACAACAGCCTATTACACACTCGACATCAGTCAATCCTCAACATTTCCATGTCTAGACTGATGATATCGAGAGGTTGAAGAAAAAAAACATAACACCGGGCATTCCCACATGGTCACCCACTATAGTACTAATCCGGCGCTCTGTGGCTTGACTATGGGGGAGCGGACGGGATCCCGTATTTTCCACAGACTATGATCGTATGTGGTGGAGGTATAATTTGCTCATGTTATTGAATCGTCCAGTGTCAGCGAGTTGAATAATGGTTGTATATTAATCATCGGAAGGGAAGCTAGCATTGGCAATTACGGCGATGGCACGTCCGGAGAAGACTGTTGATGCTCCGAATACCGACGTTGAAAATCTGTGCCGGAACCCAGGTAAGCCACGAATAACTGACATAATATTTATATAGTTTTACATTTATTGAGTTTTTGTCCATATGAGTGCTTCGATAGCATTCGTTTGTTACATCTCAAAGGAGTATATCATACAAATTAATCCGTCGCCCCTCGATAACCGATTCGGGTGTCCTCCGTGGCGCAATTGGCTAGCACGTCTGACTGTTACAAGATTGCCATCTCAGCAATCAGGAGGTTGACAGTTCAAGCCTGTCCGGGGAGTTTCTTTCACTTTTTTTTTCGCTTCTCCCCTTCTCAACACTCAGAGGACCCCACCAAGCGCACGAGCGAAGTCCGAGCCCCACATAAAAAGCGGGATCCAAATGGGGCGATCTTGTGTCACGTCAGACTCGACTCCATTCCCTACTGTAGGGTATAATTTGTGGGCCCGAGTCCATAGACGTTTCATATATATCCTGTACATTATGTGCACTCGACAAGATATCCTGTTTATACCGCATCACGTTCTTTGATCGTAATTTATTGTCTTTTTTTTTGTTCCAACCGATCACGCCGCAGCCTTACGTCCGTCATTTACTCATAACCTGTTTCAGAAACCTGCAGGTCTCGTGCGAGAAAAAAAAGTGTGAAAGCTAACGGGAACATCTTTAGCCGAGCCTGGAATTTATTAACAGTTCAAGGTCTTTACATCGGCCCCCAAATCTCATTCTCGTAATTTTCAAATGAGTAGATTTATATAGACTTTATTGTGATTAAGTTCTTACCTTGTCATACATTTATCTTGTTGTCTCCCATTGGTTGTGCCTCATGTCAATTTATCCGGGGCGGAATCGGCCGGAATGTCCCTTTTGCGACTGGAAGACGGTCTTCCGTGCTATTTACAACCCCCTCCGCCCCCAATCATACCTCACCCAGCATACTTCTTTTTTGACAATAGTATACTTGTTTATAGTTCCTGTTATAGATTTATAGACGTTGAATTACCAAAGTATGACAACTCATGAAGTCATTGATGCACAATAGATGACCACAATGGGTAGGCTCTGTACTTGACGTATCCTATTGTTGCGGCCGCCAAAGGCGGAAATATAGATACCGATTGTGGTGGTTGCTTATGTGCCGTACATTGAAGAATGTGTTGGTGTCGCAACTGCTATGCTAAGTTTATGCTAGAATGGAGATGAAAAGGAAAAGATAAAATACTGCGGGCGATTAACAATGTTGTATTGATAGGTGGTTTCACTGAATGTTCCAGAAATTATCATCTTGGCTCCTCATGCCTTGTAACCAGCAATTGATCGATGCTGTGGATAGTTCAAGTAATAGACTAGCAGTGGTCAATTATGGTGAGCGGCTTGATGTCCTGAATAACCTCCGGGGGAGGCATAATCTGAATATGAGACCTTGGGATACCGACATGTCAATGCTCATACAGTTATAATGCAGTTATGAAGCAGTATTACTTGAAATGCCTATCATTGTAGAAACATCATAAGTATACATTATCTAACACATCTCGCACTACAACACGAAAAGAGGTGGCTTCGCTTTGGCACGAAGGCTCATACGAGAGGATCAATGTTGGATATCGGCATCAGTCCAGACCATAGAAGACGGAAAAGCATAGTTCCCTCGTGATATCTTAGAGACAGGATTGATACTATCGATCAAAACTTCCAACACAACGTATGCACACGCATCTCCATGTGTTCACTCTCACCGGCTGCGTAGTAGATGAGAAGATTCCTCGAACGTGACGCACACTCCATTTCATCCCGTAGTTCCCAATATTACATAGAAATGAGATGCACAATCATTTTCACCAACATAATGATAGGATGAGATCATGGGACTGTGATGAGGCCCTTCACATACTGTTGGTCCCATCGCACATATCCTGAGGGTTCTATGGTCCGTTATACATGCATGGCCACTCATACCACAAGCCTGCCGTCGTCGCTATAGCCTATTCCGATACATAATGATCGATGTACTTCTTACCCTTTATCATGAAATGAATTCTTCTAAAGGTACACGCCATTTCCTATTCAGGTCGGATTCCTATTTAGTCCATGTCGTCCCCTATCCAAATCCGGAATTGATGCAACCCCGCGCCAGCCATGACATCGCTTGTGGACACCAGCCCCATCACAAGCGCACTTTTGCGATATAGGCGCGGACCAACAATGCTACAGTGCAGCGAATGGGACCTGATATCCGCCAAAGACGCCGAATCTCTCGTAAAAAAAAAAGACACCCCCAATTACAATCACTGAATGTACGCACTGGTGTGATGATAGGATTGCGGCAACGATAGTTGTACCCCGGGGGTACTTTGTCGGTAATTAGCAAGATGCGTCTACCCCGAGGCTGTGCTATAGAGTAGATGCGAAACCCGCCTATAATGTCTCTGGAGGATGTAACTTTAGCTCCTGCAGACCTCTGTATATGAATGAGATCATGAAGGAGAGGACTATATTGGTGTGTAGAATGCTCTTTTATTGTAATGAAGCAGCAGGATTGCTTGTTATATCTGCATGTTGGGCATTTGGAAACATTGTGATGGGGGAACTATATGATATTTGGAAGTTATATGTGTGGAATGTTGGCTCTGGTATCATGAGAGATGTGATTTCAATATCCAAATCACCATTTCATCTTTCTGTGGTGACATGATCAAGTATCAAAAGGCTTCATCGACATAAAGAGTGTCTCTAAGAGTATGAGCTTTAACGTCGCTTAAAATGTCATTGCAAAAGCAACAGTTTAATAACTATTCTGAGGAATGCAACATAGTCAGTTGAACATTATTATTTCATGTTGCTCAAGTGGTATCTCTCATTTGATATTGTTTGCCATTGACTCAACGTATCAAGGTGAGTTGGTTGCTGGTAGATGATTCCTCACGAGATCTATCAAGTATAGTCAAGAGTCAAAAGCCTCACGGTATTGTTGTCCTGAATGAAGACACTAGTCCATATCTGTTTGGACAAAGTGTATCTTCCCGGATGACCCGTGATGGCTTGATAAGTTCCAAAGTGTCATACATCCAGCAAGCATAACGTCATTTCGGCTAGCACTTGGGGTATATTGTTGGCTCGAATCTAGCTGAAGTGTTCTTTGTTGGACATAAGAGAAGGGTTGGTTATCAAATCCCATTACCTAGGACATTGTCATAGCAAGCTGCTCTAGGGCACTGTAGTGTACTCTTAAAGTGGCGTCACTCGGATTTGTGATGGAAATTTAGATACAAATACAGCTACAATTGACAGAGATAGGATACTTAATATTGTATTATACATTATATCTACTTCCTGCAATAATGTAGCAACTTACTGTAGATGCCCTAGTGTCGAGGCGCGCGTGTGTAGGCCACAGGCGCTTAGAAAATCGCTAACACATAATTGGTCAAAATTGATGTAAGTCGGCTTCTTGAAGGACCTCTCTCCAAGCCGATAAATTCTCAAACAACGACAACTCTGAGGGAAAAAATACGCAGCTAAAAAAGTCAATTATACCCGAATAGTAGAAATTTATTGTCCTATGTTAATAAATGAGGTGTGCTGAGTGCGGTACGAAAGTTTGTTAAACGCTTGACGTAGGTGGGGTTTGGAAATGCAAGTGCCTGTTCATCTAGGGATTCTGAATGGTGTTTACAAGTTTGAATTTTCCAGACGTATCGATGATTATCGCCTGGCAGCGCTAATGGCGGAGTAGGATCACTTTTGAGTAAACACGTTAGCCGATATACACGCCAAAACAGAAATATACGTCAATGAACAAAAACTTTGGCATTATTCTCTGTAGATATTGCTCAAAAGATCATAATCAAAAGATTCATAATGCTATTGAGTCAATACGTAAATTAAGATCTTCCAAACTAGCCAACATCTACACCATCAACGTGCCTAGCCAACACGAGAGGTTAGCAACCGAATTGATCTTTTATAGAAAGAACTTATGAGCAGAGTTAGTATCCAGGAGAGCAATGCCATTGCAAGCAAAATCGTGTCCACGAAGATGTATAGTACTAGTACTTGCTAAGGCATGTCGGGCCAGCTCGGCGATCTTGCCGAAACTCCAGACTAGAGGAGCACGTACACTTCATTACAATTAGGTCATATTCATGCCCGGAGATCTTCTTGAGTTGAGCTGTTTTTGTTGGTGATGACAATATTCATAGTTCTACTGCTTAATGTGAGTTTCATAATAGTGTGATTAGATGGGGTGGTCATGTATAGAGGTTAAGTGGGATTTCATATATATTTAGCCTTCCAGATAACTAGTAATACCTAATGAATGTGTTCAAAGATTTAATTGTACATACGTATGGTGCTGTGAATCTGGTTAGTTCGCATCAGCGACAACATATGTTAATTCTGGAGATCTTTGCTCTAGGTTTAGATATATTGTTGGGCTCTGATACTCTTTTCTTTTTAATTAGTAGGGTTATGTCGATAACCCCAGTGTTACCTACCATTTTGACACATATTATCTTTTTAATGATTGACTAAAGCATCCATTTTAGTTCGAAATCCCACATTTTTTCAGGAACAGCCAGCATAACACTTTGCTCCCGTGACAAACTTTCTTCGCCAGGGAACTGCAAAAACGGCCGCCAAATGGGCCGCAGATGCGGATTGCCAATCATCTAACCAATGCAACGTCAACCCTAAGGCTTGGTAAATAAAATATGTATAGATTTTACATGCGTGTTGGTTTTTTGCAAGGTTGAATTTCATCTTCACTTTAGACATACACTCAGTCTTAGTCTGTGCTGTAGTTTGAATCTTGTGCGCACAGTATGTGGTTTTGGCTGTATGCCGGAATATTTGGTCTGTCCTGAAAAGTCACTAAGTGGCTGCCATTTGTGAAGTGCTAAGCACAGACAGTATCTGGAGTTAGTGACGGAATTAATCGGCTGTTAATTGATTGAGTGATCATGAACCCTTGCCGAGCACGAGTGGTACATGGTTTACCCGAAGATACTTGGAAATGACAACATCCACACTGATCTAAATCACAAATGAATGTCAGACGTGATGCCCAGTCAAAGTCTAATTTATGTGCCAGAAATCACCCGAGTGTATGCTTGTCACTCTCAAAGAGCAAAGTATACATCCCTGGCAGCCCGAACCAACAAAGAGGCAATCGACAAGAACAGATGCACTCTAGCATAATGAAACAACTTTCTGACAGTAGTATACCGATTACACTTATTGGTCCTTCTTTGTGAACTCTATCCCTCTTTAGATTCGCAATGTTCGCAAGCTAATTGGTTCCAGTGAAGATTGTCAACGGTCCTCTAGGAAGCATCCAGGCAAGTGTTGGTTCTTGAATGTCGCAGGAGGAAACTGCACTATTGCCACCCGTGCTTATTCTGCTCTCAACTATGACCAACATGCCCCTTTAGCCTTTCTCTGTAAAACTTGCCACTGCATCTGGTTCTCGGACAGCATTCCGTATCACTGTACACTGCCGGTTGATACCGAGTAGAATTCATGGCTAGAATCTGCCATTGAGGACCAGATAGGGCACCCAAATCTATATCCAGAAGGCCTGGTCCTTATTTTGCCCCTCTGGGGACAACTCGGTTAGCGGGTTTGTCAAATAGACCTGCTACATACAATTAATATAAGGTGATGGAACTAAGCACGAATGTATTACACATTCCAAGGAGCAGGGGTTAGTGCTGTCTCCTACCACAGGCTTCTTGACTCTATATTTCCCCTCTCTTTGTTTTCTATATGATGTTGCCATCATATCTAAGATAATTGGGTAGTTGTCATGATCCTAAAGAACCAGTAGTTAGACCTAGCTGTTCCAGTAAGCTCTTTTATAGCTATTTGATGCTGTTGCATACTAGTGAATCTATTTTTGTACTGTTAAAAACTTATATACAGCAATGCCCATAGATAGACTGCGTCAAGGTCTTTTCAAAAGAGACCACTGTAGAATTTTCTTCTTTCAGTGGTTTAATCTGTAATTCAGAATTCTCAAGTAAGTGTATTCTGCCTAAAGAATTGGTGTGCTTATAATTTATAGTCGCAACAAACAACGCTCAAGTATGGAAATTACGAGTCAGAAATCGATGTATTAATGTTTCTCCTGTTTTATTCACATATATATACAATCAACATAGTCAAGGGGCCAGCAAAATCACCACTGATAAACAACCATTATGCCCTAATCTTGCTATTCTTACTGTGGGTGTCTGTTATAACTTCGCTAAGTTTTACTTTTATGAAAGTCGGTCAGTCGCTTCTGCGCATAACTAAGACAAGGCCTTTGTGATTACCTGAACTGATGTTCATAGAAGGGCTTCCAGAAGCTCGAAGGTCTTTGTAGAGAAGGAAAGAACATGGTGGTCACATCATCATGGCTGCGGCATAGCTATAAAAAGTTCTATTGTTCAGACTTACTAAAGACTGATTCAACATTTGAGTCACTGTAGACGTCATCTTATCTCTGTTCGTGTTATTTTTTTACTAAAGGTTATTCGATAGTCCGAGATGAAGGGGTCCTTCTGCCGTCTATATGATCTTGGAACTAAGTGTTGGAAATCTCAAAGTTCTTGTCAATAATGTTGGCTCGGTACATACCAACTGCCTGTGGCGATATAGGACCTTTGGCTTGTCGTCTCACTTACACATTTGACCTTTATGTTTTAAGTGATAGAGATTTCCTAAAGTAAGATGTTGGCTTAGATGTTTATGGCTCAGAGTCAAAGTCAAACTCATGATATAATGCCCGAGTATATGACTTCAAAAGCTTATATGCAGTACACACCACGAGATCTTTTCTTTTTTGCCAAGGATCACCAGATCGGGGGCCGAGTTTACAGTTAGGAAAATGATAGGATAGAAATACTACATACGGCGGCTAAGCGCTTAACGTCACCGAAAGAAGAAGTACTTCAGAGGCACGGATCAAGATCGGACTGGTGCCGATAGAGACATTGTATCTGATTATCGGTGACTTCATGAGAAATGCTGGCTTGATATATTGATACGATAAAGGATATTTTGGGCTAGTCATGCATTGGTGACTGATATACTCGGTTGGACAAAGAGAAGTAAGTCTTTCTGATGTAATACTTTTGAATCGACCAAGATCCAAGTGCAAAAATGTGTGTATTAGAAAAGTACCTAGGAGCTGAAGAGATCCCCTTCCAACCAACTGGCATGCCTTCAAGAGATATGTGATGCTCATAAAAAGCATACAACAAAAACAATCTCACAGTCCAATCTAATGCTATTACCCCTCACTAAATTCATTCTCGGCAACAGTAGTAAATCAACATGAAAATATCCAATGTGGGAAATTGAAATGTCGCGTTCAAATCCACGACTCAAGCCGAAAAAAAAAGTTCTGGGAACATGGATGTTGGTTCAAGCAAAGTGAAACTTGCGGAAGCGAGGCCAGCCAGTCAGAGTGAAGAAAAGATTGATGCTGCTGTGTATATATGTATGTTGGCTCTATAGTTCACGGGATCCTGCGAGGCGGATTCTCGGCGAAGACGGTAATTAGAGACAGGGGAGCTTTCACATCTTCAAGCTTCTACACTAGGGTAATCTGTTTTGTATATGGAGCTCAGTGCAAGTTCCAACAATTGAGCCATCAAGTGGAGATAGAGTATGAACTGGTTGTTCTTGAGGGGAAAAGGTTGATCCAACATGTCATTATGGTATTTAAATGCCAATATGCTGGCATCTTACCCTGACTATGTGCCGAGTTTAATATATGTATCTCTACATGTCTGCATAGCTTAGTAGACCAATGATCTCTCCCGTCTGACGGTACGTCTATGGGTATGCGTCGAAAATAAACAGGGACGGCCAACATTTGGCAGAATGACTTGACCACGGCATCATAGACAATACGACAGATGTCAAGTATTATTAATAGTTAGTAGAGGATCAAGGACATTCACAACCTTGTAGCATGAGCTTAATCTCTTTAGCCTTCACTTAGCTAGGATAGAGGGCATGCTTGACGGGTTACCGATCTACATACTATGCTCATACTGAAATATGCATGGTTAGATAAAGAGAAATGATGCACTATGTAATGACAACGATGCAATAGTTTGGTACTGTCATTCAATATACCGCATTGATATCGTAGACCAAGAAGCTATAATAACAAAGAAGAACATCATATAATAGAAAGCCCTTGAATTTTATATAAGAATGTCCATTTCATAAAGTTCCATCGAACGGGTGGCTGCATCCACTGTATTCACAATTCAGCCCAGCTTCGAGGCCATACAGGTCCCTCTAAAGACACAATCAAGCCTTGATGAAGGACAAGACGGATGGTCAGCTGAATCCATGCTTAAAAGCATACTCCGCCATGCGATTTTTGGGCGGAATACATGTGGCCAGAGCCGCTTTCGACGGCCGTCTGCGACTATGAGACGCGATTGCCGCAGTGAACACAACCTGTCTATCGATGTAGACAATGTTGGCCTCAAGAGGTACCCGCTGATATTGGATTTGTGAGTGTGTATTGCGGCATGATCAGAGATGGAAATGAGATAGAGGCTGACTGGTTCTCAGCGTAGACATTGAACTGACTACATCATTGGTTCATGAAGCAAGATGTTGGATGTACAAGAAGTAAAAAGAAAATTAAAAAAGCAGACAACATCGAGTTGCCTCAATCTCAAGATGTTAAGCTTTTACTACACCCCCTCTTGATTAGCCCATTGTATCTTCTTCCAAATAAAATCTGATCAATTAAAACGCCTTTTTCTAACCAACGCCCCTTCGCCATTGCCCTTCATCGGTTGTGATGTCGTACTCCTGCAGCTTGACGCACGCCCTTTGTCTATACCTCACCCCTGGCTTTAACATCACACCCGGGACACTCCAAATAAAGATGTGTTAGCCATTGTTCACTCATGGATTCAAGCAAGTTTGCATGCAGAGATTTTCTAAGCATGGAGAGATATCGTATATTTTATATTAGGGACTCAATAATGACTGGTTAGTATATGACTTTTTGCAAGAGTCCATACTCTAAAGCGTCTCTATGAAAAGAACAACATTCGGCCGTAGCATAACCATGACTACTAATCTGCAAAAATAAAATAAAATAAAAATAAAACAATAACATGTAGTTGTATATGCAAGCAAGCTGCAAGTTATTGGATAATCGGCATTAGAAATCTGTTGGTCCACCTATCTAAAAATCAAAAGACCGTCATCCTTCACCCTAGACAGGAAGGGGAAGGGGAGGGGAGACCAGCAAGCCGAATCCAGAATGCAAAAGCTTAGGGGTCTATTCATCAAGATTTTTTTTTATGTGACGGCTTCTAGTTTAGGATTACTGCTCCTTTCGTCAACACACAGTACAGCACCGCATCTTTCTGAACTAACAATGATATTATTGCATCTTGGGTTGTTATGTCTTGTTGAATTTCACACCCACGATACCAATCTGTCGGGACGGATTCGTATATATAAAGTCAAGGACAGCCCGCTCATAGAAGCTTCATTCCAATTCATCTCCATCATCATCATCATCATCAACATCAACTTCACTTATCACCTTCTACCAGCTTCATTAGCATCATCCGGTCTCAGTCTCATATCCCATTACCACAAAACCATCACCATCCTCTACAAACACCGTCAACATGTGCAAGGTCTACATCGTCCACTACGCCTGCGGCCACACCGTCACTCTGAACGTTGTCCCGTGTGGCAGCGGCGGCTGTGTTCCCGAGAAGATCGAGACTCCCAACGCGGGAGAGTGCAGCGCCGCCTGCGCCAAGATGTAACGCAGTCTCGACTCCTGTGAAGTTGAGGGTAAGTAAATATCCTATATCATGCCTTTCATGTGTTGTTCTAACACGAGTGGTAGATACACTCTCTATCAGTGACTGAACTTGTGGGCTTCTTCATGTTGCCGGAAACTACTGTTTACAGTATATCCATGGCTGATGTCAAATGAAGCTCTGACCCCAGTCCAACATTTCCATCTTATTTGGGTTACTTTCTTTTTATTGTGTTTTCGTTTTTCTTCTATTCTTTTTTCTTTTCTCAAGCTAAGCTCTCTATCGATCAATAATTACTTATTGTTGACTTCTTGATCATAAGAAGAAGCTTGCTTGATGTCCGATTCCTGGTTGGTTCTCAGCAACTTTAATCGGCCCCAGGGACTGCCCCTAAGAATGACTTCTTCCGATAACCTCAAGCGGTTTCTGTTCATTTCTCTGTATCTATTTTGATATTTTGTTTTATATTCTTTATGCCTTATTTGACTTTGTCCATACGTTCACGGTCTCTCACGATTCATGCTCGCTTCAGCCGATGGCTTTGCCAGGCAGGATAATGATTAAGGGTTCTCTAGCATGGAATTCGATGTAGACTGATGATATCTTGAGGCTTAAGATTCTCTTGTCGATAGTTTTTTTTTCTTTTACATATTTCTGTTGTTATCAATAGTATTATATTAAACCCCATGTTTACCTTCTGGTTGGTCTAGAATTTCAAAATTGGTTTGTGCAATGTTTCTGGCTACGACTTGGTTGTGGTAAGATAAATGGTTTGAAGCTGCATCTAAGAAGACAAGGAATCTAGGATATTCAGATCTCGCCCAAGTTTGACTATTTGCACATTCTCCTTGCTTCTCGGAGGAACAAAATCATAGTCAAATGATTTGATATTTCACATGCCAATGAGCAGAAAACGCCTCACAGTGCAACATGATACAGGCATATTCCATGCCAAGCTTTACAGCCCACCTATTCCCGACTCACAGCGGATTTTATCAAGCGCCCAATATAGTCCATTACTGTGATGAATAGAGAAAAAAAAATCAAGCAAATCAAAAAGGATGCTGGCATCATAGAGTAAATATACATCCCGATTTGTTTTGTCTCTATATCTCAACCGGTACTTACAGATCTATAGCTCGATCCGTTGTCGGACTAGTCCATCCTCGGCTCCCGCCAGCTTAATTATCTTTAGAGTTACTCAAACTAATTTAGTCCGAGCATCTTTCAACGACATCTCTCGAACAATAGGCTTCTATGACAATTTAGCAGACATCAAAAATACAGTCTGGAAATTCTGATTGCTTTTTTTTCTTCGGGGATTTTAACGGTTAAAAGACATTGTGTTGCCCTTAAATCTTTATTCCCTGTTTTTTATAGGGATTTGGTTTAATGTTGTTTATATAGTTGAACATGACAAGCGTGGCATTCCTTCCTTTCTAGGACATCTCGTGGAAACAAACGACACATAAAGAGCAGGATGTCTATGACTATGAACGATTATGGAAGGTGCTTGAGTCTAGTGTGATCCATTTTTATGACACAGTGACGACGTCTCATTAAGTCTGATAAACTTGCCCAAATAGTAGAAATAAATCTAACTATCAAGTAGAGTTTATTATCTGCGAACTCAGATATTACCAGTGATTGGGAATCAACGCTTCGGCTCATGATGCTTTGGATTTGAATAATCCGAGTATTATGTCTTGATCGTTTCGGACAGCTATATTTCGGCTAGAAAATCAGTAACCCAACAGATACAAAAAAAACAGGTGCACCCAAAAAAATTTAGCTGCAATATGCTGTCAGATTATTTATTATATAGACTAACACCTGATATTCTAGACTATGCTGATCACTCACAAGCTGTACCGCGCTTTACATATCACCCAAATTCTTATACCGTACATATTTACAAGGCCTCATCGTGAAAATAAAGCTTATAACTCAAACCTTCTTGACACCGAAATGTCCATAATATCCTTCGGTTCTCCTTGTCATTTTGTTTGGTGGCCATCCATTCAGGCCGTGTCTTGGGCTGACTAGGAAGGCCGGCATGGACGACCGACAGGGGGACTTTTACATGCTGTCAGGTAAAGTCAAGTGCGGACGGCCAGGGTCCTCTGGGGCCAACGAGTGAGCACCAAAGTGCAAACCTTCAAGTCTTTTCTGCCCTGTCAAGTTCTCAATGTTAGTTTGACAGCACAATCACACACAATCGCGCACAAGCGCACCGATTTCTCACTAGCTTTGATCTTTTAGTTCCTTTTTTTTTCTATCAACTTGCTCAATGTTACACATCCCGAATGTGCGCAACTGAGCGTATTCCCCCTGGCACATCATCTGTTAACCGGATGTCTTGGTCGGACAGGAAAAAAAAAAGAGATGCTAACCATAGTTAAGATAAGATCAACAACCATGCCCTGCTTTGAAACATTTTGACGGGCCACAGAAACGGAACTCCCGCATGTAGATTTGATCACGTGAGTATGGTTTGGGTTAAAGTATACCAAGGGAGTTGACAGCTGCTGACGTAGCAATCGATTTAGCCGCTGTCACTTTTTCACAAAAGAAGACAAAAAAAGAAAATACGCCCAACCTATGTCACCAACACAACCTGCAAACCACAAACTACAAAGCGGAAACTATAGATTCAATTAGCGAACGACATGCAAACAGAGTTGAAACAATTACAAACATAATTTTACAAAAAAAGCTGACAACAAAACTGCATATTCACAGATGTCAAGTTCAAGCTGTAGATCAGGCCGGACTGCCTTGGTCTGTCTGCCCTGTCGTTGATATGGCCCTATCCTAGTCAATCGTATATAGATGCCTGTCCGTGTGAGACAGGCGACCGGAAGTTTTCCGCATGCATCCGCAATTACAGTGGTGCTGAGAGTGGGCAGAGGCAAATGGGTTTGCCGTAGACAGGAAATACTTAGGTGTATAAAGATACAGACTATAGATATTGTCTTTAAGCCTGCTGTCTTTTGTTTTCCTTTAAGCGCAGTTGTCAATGCAGATTCCCCGCCTCGTAATTGATTCTTCTTGTTCCTCACATGCCGAATCTACTAATAGAAAGGAAAGACACTTGACAACCAACACATCCAAAAAAAAAAAAAAGGCAATCCTAACAAGCAGGCATGTGATTTATCAGGTTAATTATAGGCGTGACCTCGCCTGTAAGAACCAAGTATGAAAAATTGCTACAGCCATCCACTTGATCGAACTTGATTGAAGATGGGACCCAGTGCGGGGATAGAGATCGTTGACGGCGCCCCTGTTTCAAGTTACTTCATGTTGGAAGCTGTATACAATAACAAAATACCTATGGACAGGATGGCAAGAGCATACTCCAGACCAAGATACAGTGTTCGTATGTAACATGGAAAAATAACGTGTTAGGGAGGGAAAAACATAAAAGATAAGTCAATAGAAGAATACTGCACTGTCTCCTACACTCTGAGGGCGGATAGCCGTGCACTTGCGTCTGATTAAAATGGCATGTTATAGCGGAGTAGAAAGAGGAGAATGGGGATGGGGACCTTCCTTTTCTTGTGGGTTTTTTTTGCTTGTGCGTGATGAGGGAAACAAAATATGGGTCTCATCATACATACATTCTGGAGTGTAGGTGTGATTCAGGCTTTCTAATCATATTACAAAGGAGCTCACACATCCAATAGGTAATGAAAAGTAATGTCTTGTTATACGATGTCAGGTATCACACGCACATAATAAGTATCTATTTATTATAACTGAGAGATTGTGATTATGCCGTAGCCTTACTTCGCCTGCAGCAGCTAAAAAAAAAAATTAGAAAGCCCCGAGCATCATCATCCACCCACCTCTGCCCAATTTTCGTCGGATAATGCCACGACAGGGATTTAAAGATGTGTCCATCGGCTCACCGCGAAGGAAGGAACGAAGGGCCCATGCCAAGTTGGGCTGAGAGCTTCGGGTTGCAACGCTACCTCGATCTGTATCTTTATCTTCACTTGAAGTTGGCACAGGGAGGAGACGGATTAAGTAGCTAGCAAGGCTCACGGCTAGAGAAGGTCCTATAGTGAGATAAGAGATGATGATAATGTGTTGTTATATGGTTGTTTAACAGTGAGATTGTTTATGGGAGGTTCACCACACCACTTGCCACAACGATGGCAAAACCAACATTGTGATATCAAGCTACCATTGATCTCGCAGGCTCGTCGGACAAACACATACAGACAAATAAGACCTTATAATATGTATGTATATCCATCCCTAAGCGGATACACACACAAAAGTAATAACAGACCAAATTAACCATAATCTGGCCTCTGATTGGTCACATTTTCGGCTCAAGCGGAGTTACCAGTGTGCCTCATCGACCTCTTTTTGTGGCCAAGGACAACTGCAGCATCCAACAAAGAACAATACCCCCAATTTATGAAATTGCATCATTTTTTTTCAGTACCGCATCCGCATTTTGTTTCTTTTCACAGACCCACCAATAAATCTTATTTTTTTTTCTGTACCGGAGATGCCAAGATCCAACATCATCGGGGGATTTACAACCCATGATATGTGAATCTGCCGCGTCTGAGGCGTCTATACAGAGAGAGAATCGAGGTTTCGAGGGCCAAGTTGACACCACAACAACAAAGTTTAAAATCCGACTTTCCGTCTCTTTCTCCTATTTCCGGCCTCAAAATTCCAGCGTCATCCGACAACTTGTTGCCCTTAATCGTCCCCTAATAAAATCAAATCAAGCCAAAAAGTCTCCGCAGCCAATGTCACCGTAGCATCAACACCAATATCTTTTCTCCATCCAAAAGAAAACATCCATCCTCTCCTTACCCAATCAGGAACAAGCAATGAGTTCAACTATCTTCCTTTATTTCTTATTCTTCTTCAGAACGAAAGTTTAATAAATACAAGATTTGGTCGTAGGTTAAAGCTGATCCCGTATGTCAAATATTAAGGAAAACTAAACCCACTCACGCCCTTCCTTGGATCTTCCCGGTTCCCTCATCACACAACCGCCTTCCGCCTTACCAAGAAGCGAGGTTGACGGCGAGATCCTCTCATTACTCACGCTTAACATTATCTCACGCTCTTCTTGAGATCACCTCCATCCACTTCCATCCACTCCACTTCCCAAAATGGCTTCTTAGTTAACGCCATCCAATACCCGGCATCCAACATGCTCCCAAAAGGTAACAGCACTCCATCTCCTCTTCCTCTTTCTCCTCATCCTGCTCCTTTTTTCATCTCCCTCCTCTCGAATATACCTTTCAAGCCCTTCCTTATTCCTCTATTCCTCTCTCCACTTTGTCGTTCAAACAAATTTTGCCCGCCATTCCTATCATCGATGAAAACAGGCCAGCTTTGAGGCGGGCATACAGAGTGAAGGAAGCAAGATCACCATCATCAATTCACAGACTCTCGGCATATTAGGGTGTCCGATTAACAAATGGAGTCTCCTCCACCTTTCCAGCGGTCCTCCGCATATGACGAAAAAAAAAAGAAAGAAAAATGCTCATATTGCTTTCTTGCATCAATTCCTACTTCAACTCTCCTCGACCCCTTAGAAAAACAAGCAATATGTACCTACTGTATCTACATACATAACGTTACCCTTAAGCATACAACCCGTACACACATCAAATCATGACATCACTGGTTCCTGCCAATTTGGCCCCCAGGTTTCATCCAGTAGCATGGGGGACAGATTAGTCAGCAGCAAGATGGTACAGCAAGTCAGGGAATAGGCTCCATCTCGGCAATCACAATAGCTGAGAACCACACAACACTGTTTGATCTTGATCAGAAGTAACGCAATATCCGTGATGTCTTTATGTTCATCGTATTCCAAATACATGTCAGTCACTGGAACGGCTCAATACATCCAACATGGAACCAGATTCAAACATATATGGGAATACATCATATATAACATTTCTGATGATTTAACATTGTATTGATTGATCTTATGATTTACTCTTTTTGAGAGTCTATAACATGAGTGCGTAGAAAAAGAAAAAAAACTAACGCCAGAGAAAGAAACAACTCAGATATCTTGAAACCCTCATAACTGTTAAAAACAAAAACAAAAAACACCATAGGCAAAATTTTATGAAAAGAAAACCAATCGCAGATGAGTAAACGACATTTAATGGTGACAAGGGAAAACAGACAGACTGCCAGCGTCAAGTCACGAGTTCCGAGTAAGCTCCAGTCCCAAGTACTGAAGCTGGCCCGGCTCAACCGGCTCAACCCCAACTACGTCAAGACAAGAGCACAAATTTTGATGTTCTGACTGAACAACACCCAATCGCACAAACTATCCAGTACTTCCCGCACTCTAAGAGCCAGAGCCAGACCCACCAGGGTGGCCAGGAGTCCGGGGAGACCACTGCGGCGACGTGGGCGAATAGGTGGGACTCGTAGGAGAGCCCTGAAGCGGGCTGCGCTGGAACGTCGGGCTCGTAGGAGAGTACGCCTGGGGCGAAGTAGGCGACCAAGTAGGGGAAGCCGGCGAGTATGACGGAGACGTAGCGCCGTGGAGATTGGGCGATGCGGGACTATAGTTGGGGGAGGCAGGCGAGTAGTTTGGCGACGTCGGAGAGTTGAATTGGGGTGACGTCGGAGAGTAGTGACGCGCAGCTGGGGATGTGGGCGAGTAGCTGGGTGATGTCGGACTGTAGTTCGGGCTCGACGGGCTGGTAGGGCGCATCATCGGAGAAGTGGGGGAGAATGAAGGCGACGAAGGACTGAAAGAGGGCGAAGTACCGTAACGAGCACCAGACATCGATGTCATAGGAGACGTAGGCGAGTAAGAGGCACTCGGTGAAGTAGGCGAATACATAGCATTGAGAGGCGACGTAGGCGACGTAGAGTAGTGACCGGGCGAGAACCCAGGACTCTGCATACCTTGACGGAAGCCACCATACTCAGTACCAAGACCAGCGGGAGACTCATTACCCGCAGCGACAATGGGCGAGAAGTTACCCATGTCAGCGCCAACACTGCTGTAGCTGCCATCGGCCATAGGCGATCCAGAATCGTATGGCGTAGCAGCACCATCAAGCGAGTCGATACCAGAAGGCATGCCCCCAATGGCACCAATGCGGTTATTGTCAGAGATAACTGTCTGCAACATCTTAAGGTCAAGCTGTACTTCGAAGGCTCCAGTGCCCATAGGGGCAAGCTGGCCGAGCATAACATTTTCCGAGATACCACGGCAATCGTCGAGCTCACCACTACTAGCAGCATCGAGCAGAATTTCCACAGTCTCTTCGAAAGAGCAACGCATAAGGGCACCGGTGTCAGCACGATTGATACCATGACGGGTGACAGCAGCAATACTACCACGGTACGTCATCACATCGACCAACAGAGCAATATGACGGTGGTTGACGTATGAACCATCAAAGGCCAACACGTTCGTCAACTCACGGCAAAGAGCAGCACGGGCTGCCTCGATACCAAGGACCTCGAATACCTGCCAGATCGAGTTGGTATAGATCCGGGTAGTATCAATACCAGGCACGGTCAGAACCTCACGCAAAGCAGATCCGGATGTATCAAGGTACCATTCCGTGCAGATCGCTGCCGACTTGCTAGCAACCAGAGCACCTGATTCCTCTTCGGCAAGGATGGTTCCCTTGGTAAGGAAGGCCTTCTCAATACCAGGAACACCACGCAGAGTAAGCGAGTCCAGAAGATGGGCCTCCAAACGCTTAAGCATAACATCATCCTCAATGGCAGTACCATCGTCTTCCTCCTTGTCTGCATTATCTTTAATAGACCTGATACGGATGACTTGCTCTTCGGCATTGTTATCGGAGAAGATGACAGCCAAATCATTGGGATACTCTTGTCTGATCTTGTTGCCAACATCCTCGACAGTAAGTTCCTTGTCAAGCATCTTCTGGCGATCAAGAATAATACGAAGAAGCCATCTGGACTGACGACCGATGGTATGATCAGACTCATCGGGGATCAAGAAGTAAGACTCAACCATATCCATATCGGTCTCAATGTTGGTGCTCTGAATGTTGGGATCATAGTAGATCTCAGTCATGGCACACACGGAACGAAGAGTCGTGAACTCAACAGCACTGCGCAGCTTCTTGATATCTTCTTGAGAAGCATTCGTCTTATCGAGGAAAACTTGCATTGAGGGCGTCTTGATATTAGTGGCAAGGTTAAGAATTTCCTTGATACGCGGGACACCAAGAGTAACGTTCTTACTGGACACACCGGCAAAGTGGAAAGTGTTCAGTGTCATCTGAGTAGCAGGCTCACCAATCGACTGAGCAGCCAGCACACCAACCATCTCGCCAGGATTAATGAACGCCTTATCCCATCTGCTTTGAAGTTCACCAAGAACATGCTGGAATGCAAGCTTATTGAGCCGTTTATGCATAGCGACACGCTTGAAAGCAAGGCGAGAACGGAGCTGGGCCTTGAAAAGGATGGTGGCGTTGCTATCAGCCTCTTCAGAGATAGGGTCACCGCCACGGACAATAGACATACGGTTAAGCATATCCCTAACAGCAGGGACAACATCCTCAGGGCGCAAATCAGAGCGCTGAGAAGCGGAACAGTGGAACTGACTAGCGGCCATATCAATGATACGAACAACATTGAGGGGAAGCTGCATGGAATCTTCTCCCTTGTTGTTTATTTTGCGAATAATATCACGATCCTGACGCAAAGCCTCTAGCTCCTCATCTAATAAAGTCTGAACTTCTGGATCGCCCAAGCAGTCATTCCCATATTCCAGAGCCTCAGTAATCTTCAGACGATCAGTAGCGTTATCAGTCATCAGATCAATATGGAACAGCTTGTTGAAGTCCTTAGTGCTGCAATTCAAGTGATCCATCTTCTGCTTCTCAATGTGAATACCATCCAGACCATCTTCACCATAGAGGAACTGGATGATATCACCCAGAGAGTTACGAACTGTGCCATCATACTTGGCACTGACATCTTCAAGAGCCTTGACCAGACGACGCTGGATGTAACCGGTCTCGGCAGTCTTGACAGCGGTGTCGATAAGACCCTCACGACCAGCCATGGCGTGGAAGAAGAACTCACTCGGAGTTAGACCACGAAGATAAGAGTTTTCAACGAAACCACGCGACTCGGGAGAGTAGTCATCTTTTGTAAAGTGGGGAAGAGTACGGTATTTGAAACCGAAAGGAATACGTTTGCCTTCGACAATTTGCTGACCGACAAGTGCAGTCATTTGAGAAATGTTGATGGTTGAACCTTTGGAACCGGAAGCCGACATGGTAACGGCGTTGTTCAAATCCTTAAGAGACGCCTGGGTAGTTTTACCCGCATCGTCACGAGCCTTGTTCAGAGCCATAGAGACTTTGTTCTCGAATGTGGTACGGACATTCATACCAGGAAGAGCCTCAAGCAGATTGGTCGTGGCCTGAGTAGTCAGATCAGCGACCTCTTGCTTGGCTTCATCAATATGCTTCTGGACTTTTTCAATGGTGTCCTTATCCGGGATGGTGTCACCAATACCAATGCTGTGACCGTTCTGGAGCAACCAGTAGCTAACAACTTGCTGGACACCAACGAGGAAAGCCATGGCTCCATCAGGACCCAGCTCGTTGTAACACAAGTGAACAATACCACCAGACGAGGCACCAACGTTCTTCTTCGTGAGAAGACCATACAACAATTCACCACTCTGGACGAGAACACCCTCATCCTTAAGAGGGGCTACTTCCCCGCTATCAGGTTTAGTGTGAAGGCTGATTTGCGTAGGGATAATCATGCTGATCAACTGCTTACCAGTCCAACGAGGACGAGGCTTGAGAATAACAGGTTGCGGAATGACACCATTCCATCCTGGTACCCACAAAAGACAGTTCATGATTTGTTCCTTGGTCATGAATGTGTCACGACGGCACAACTTGTAGACACCAGCAAGAGAATCCTGGACAATACCCATGAGAGGACCATTTCTTTGCGGTGACACAATGTTGAGAGGGACCATGCAAAGTTCCTTAATTTCAGCACGTGTTTCCTCGCTTTGGGGAACATGCAAGTTCATTTCGTCGCCATCAAAATCAGCATTGTAGGGAGAAGTAACCGACAGATTGAGACGGAAGGTGGAATACGGCATGACACGAACACGGTGACCCATCATAGATTCCTTGTGCAGGGAAGGTTGACGGTTGAAAACGATATAATCACCAGTCATGAGATGACGCTCAACCTTCCAACCGTATTCCAAAGAGATCTGGCCAGCCCGCTTATGGTGCCGAAGGTCAATACGAGTACCATCAGACCGGATCACATATTTGGCACCCGGGTGCTCGTTGGGACCATTTTGTACTAGTTCATGGAGCTTGCTGATGTTGTAAGGGGTAACGGTTTCGGGATAGGTCAAAGTTCTGGCGATACTTCTTGGTACACCAACTTCATCCAGTGACAGGTTGGCATCACCCGTGATGACGGTACGCGCAGAGAAGTCCACACGCTTACCCATAAGGTTACCACGCAGACGGCCTTCCTTACCCTTCAAACGACCACGAATGGCCTTGACCGGACGACCGGACTTTTGCAGCGCTCTCGGCTGGCCAGCAATGTCGTTGTCCATGTATGTCGCAACATGGTATTGCAACAACTCAGTGAAGTCACGCTGAATGTGCATTGGAGACCCTTCACGCATTGCTTGCTTGACATTGGAGTTTGCGCGGATAATATCACCCAGCTTGTAGGTCAAATCATCTTCATTGCGCATACCAGTACCAGTACCATCCATGGAAACACTGGGTCTGACGGGTGGGGGAGGAACAGGAAGCACGGTGACGACCATCCACTCGGGACGGGCGTAATCAGTATTCAATCCCATATCACGGAGATCATCATCAGAAATTCTGCGCATGATGTTCATAGCCTGTTCGGCAGTAATAGGGATAAGATCCTTCTTGCGAGAAGAACCCCCACCCTCCTCATTGGACTGAGGGCTCTTGGCACTGATAGTGAGACCTTGGTGACGAATCTCGGGGCAGTGATTCCCACAACCGCCATGATTAATTGGAGCCTTAGTCTTACCGGCGGGCAGGAAGGTGTCATCGGCGGCGCTGGATTCATTATCTGTATTGTCACAAATTCTCTTCTTCTTGCAAATCTCCCATACTCTGTGGAAACGGGCCTTCGGCTCTCTGGTGTTGACGGCTCTGACGAATTCGGGATCGCTCTGTTTTCTGATTAGTAGATGCATAGGATATCAATCCGAAGAAAGATGCCTTACTCTATCAGCCTTCACTTTGCTACAGTTGTGGCAGACAATCTCCAAAATCTTTTTGATCTTCTTGATGAATCCCGGGTGATAAACTGGTTTGGCCAGCTCAATGTGACCGAAATGACCGGGGCATTCGCCCATGGACTGTCCGCAGGTTTTGCACTTGTACTGGCGATCGATTGATCCAAGAAGAGGATCATTCAGACCACCCTCACGAGGTTTGATACGCTGTTCATCCATAGTTTCAGGGTACAGAATATGACAAACACTCATGTTCTTGATCTCATCAGGCGGTAGGATACCAAACTGAATCTCCTGAACCGTCTTGAGCGGAGCGCTCGAGTGGGTAAAGTAAAGGTTCGCCATTTTTGCTGATTTGAACGAACGGGAATTATTAATGTAGAAATTCTAATGGAAATGGGGCTGTTCTGATAGAATTGATGAGTCGATTGACAGGACAATAAAGTTAATCAATGCAAAATAGGCACAATGGTAAGTACGCGAGCAATACGCGATAACAAAATGTATAATAATGAAAGAAATGAAAAATAGCAATACACTCGCGATAATATGAAGCGAGAAAAACAACTGTGTTGGCTAAAGCGATTGAGTTCGTGTCAATTTGATGAAAATGCAGAAGAGTTAACCACTGCGTCGGATTTTTTGATTGCACGGGTTCGTGAAGGGCCGAAACAGGTTGCTCTCCGCTAGGCCTTGTCGGCCAATTGGTTATTTTTTTGGTTAAATGCGCCAAATTCAGTGGTCGCAGCGGCATAAAAGAATTTGTGATGCGAAAATATCGATTCGGAGATTTCAATTCTGATGAAATCCAGGTGTCTCGGCTCGACAGTGACGCGTTGATCGGTGACGGAGACGGGGGGAGATGGTGGTGTTAAAGGGTAAGTTGAAAAATTCTGGAGCGAGGACAAGGCGTGGAATAACAGTCGAACCTGGCCTGGACTTTGGCCTCTTCCTGGCAAGTGGCGGCTGGGAGCCTGGCAAAAAGGAGGGATGCTAGCGCTATCCTAGTCTGCGTACAGGTACAACACTCGCGTGGGTTTTGACGCGTTAATTTGGCGTTTTCAAGTATCTATACAGAATTATGGGTTAGTCAACACAGTAGCGTAAAGTAGAACACACAACTCGCACAACTCAACGACAATGACTAAATTGAAATTGAAGATATTATATAAATATATAGAGAATCAAATTCTCTTATGAACTTTTTTTTCAGGTTCTAATATTATCACATTCTATCAAAACCTCGAAACTTTTTCACAACATACATGCACAATTTGTATAGGAATATTTCAAGAAATTCTTAACAACCCTTCTTTATGCTTAAACTGGAGTTAATGATGACAAAGCATGTCAATTTGGAAAATAATGTTCATTTACTATAATTGGCAATAATCATCGGTTATAGAAAAATGTAGAAAATGTACGGCTTGACATATAGGATTAACCCTAACGATCAGTAAAACATGCGTCTATACGTGAATCTATTAAATGACTAAATATGTCTTACTTTTTTCTCGACCGTCCAGCTTTTTTCTTGGACACGGACTTCTCATCATCAAGTGCCTCTCCCTCACCTGGACTTCTTCTACGCATAGTACCAGTAGAAACTGCCACAAACTCTTCTTCACTGTCACTTTCGCCTAGATTAAACAACACTGGCATGCGGAATTGTCCGTCATTTTCCCCATACAATTTCGAGGGAGGCTTAGTCAGAACATCCACATCAGAATCCTCAGCATCTAATCGACGTTGATGAATCTCTTCTTGAGCCCAAATATCAAACTCGTCCTCGCGCTCAATGTATTCAACATTTTCTTCCACTTCAGCGAAGTCGGGTGCCAATGCAGACCACTTCTGAGGACTTGTGACAGACCAGATATATATGCGACCTGTTTCGAGCCCACATGCTGCTAACATGGCTCTATGTGGATGCCATTCGATGGTGCCTTGTTCTTCTTTTGGCCCTTCAAGAATACGAACCAAACTTCCATGACCTCGTTCCCAGATGTACAATTCGTGATTATTATACGTCGAAGCTGCCACATATTCACCAGTGGCGCTGAATGTCACATGGTTCCAAGAAAGCTTGTTGACAACGTCTTGGAATTTGTGTTCGAGAGGTAGTTGGATGGTATCAATATCCAGATCCTCCGAGGAGAGATTTGGTAGTTTAAAAGTACGGATAATACGGTCCTGTGAGTTAACGAGTAGGTCTTTCCCTGAACCCCCCGTAGTTTTAAGAGTCGTGATAACCCCGCCACAGACCTTGTCTGTGTAAATGATGTCATGTGTCTTGGTGTCTATTATATTTAGCCGTCCCTTATTGGTACCAGCAATTATATGGTCACCGTTGGGTGTAAAGATAGCAGCAGTTGTCATTTGCTTAGCATCTTCTTTGGCATGTTTCTCGATTGTACCGGCGTCGAGATCAGTAGTGTTGCGCTTTTTGACTGATGGCAGAATATCTCGATGGTCGACAGGATTGGTGGCATCTATCAAAAGTGGCTGTTCCTCGAAAAGTGCGACAACGAACAGAAAGCTAGCAAGAACAAGTAAATCCCGTAGTTAGTATTATACATCACAGTCAAACAGAGGTGCGACCGTGATTGGAAGAGACATACTGGTTCATGGGATGGATTTCGGCAGTATATACAGGCGCGCGGAAGCGCACCTCTCGTAAACGTTTGCCGTTTCTCAGATCCCATAGAATCGCTTTCCACCCTCGACATGCCGATAACAAGTATCGTCCGCATCTAGACCAGCTAAGCGTACTGATAGTCTTGTTATGCCCTCTCAGTTTGCGAGCACTGCCCATTGTGTCGAGGTCCCAAACAACAACAGTACCATCTATCCGACCAGAAGCCAAGTAGTCGCCTTTATAGTTGAATCGCAAACATGTCGCATGTCCAGACCGGATAGTATTCGTGATGTGTTCTGGGTAATCCTGTAAAAGGTAATCGTCCGAAAGAAGCAAATTCATGGTTAAGTGATGTAAACTGGATTGCACATGTATATGCTGAAAAATTGGGTATCAAAAGAAAAGAAAGTAATGTGGACAAATTCGTTATGTAATAATCGTTACTGGCAAAGATCGAACTTCCGGCGCAGTGACGTCGATGCAAGGCTGTGATTCTAGAAAAAAAAAGTTGACAAGGCTGATCGAAAATATGGCGACAGCCGAAGTGCTTTGTGCAGGAAGGCTACATTATTTTTTTTTCTTTTAAGTGCCTGCCTCTCATTATGTTCCTGGTGGTCTGAGCTTCATTTTGGATGGTGTCACCTAGCAGGGTTTCATTTTTCTGAAGCAATGGCGGGGTCGCTAATGTGGGTAAGAATACTCGGCTTCACACTTCAGATGGCTGTATATTGGCAAAAACATTAAACATTCACAAACATGGCAAACTCGAGGTAAAAAAGACATGAATTACACCGACGCTCATGAAACCATAATCACTAACATCGGACAGGTTTGAATATGTTCGGCTCTTTGAACGACCCGATTATTTACTGCAAAATACTTGGATTGTCATCCGTATTGATGGTCGAGGGTTTACCAAGTATGTCACAACCCTAATAATGATGTGATCATAACAACAACTAACAACCAATTGAATACATAATCAGGCTCTGCCACAAGTATAGCTTCAAGAAACCCAATGATAAAAGGGCATTGGACTTGATGAATGTGGCTGCCCGTGCAATTGTTACCGAGTTACCAGATATCACCATTGCCTATGGGCAAAGCGATGAGTATAGCTTCGTATTTCACAAGAACACCACTCTATTCGAGCGACGCTCTAGGTATGTGATTACGACGACGATGTAGTAAAACCAATCTAACACAGATCACAGCAAACTTGTAACCACAATTGTGTCCACATTTACCGCCAATTATATCTTCCACTGGTCAACCTTCTTCCCAGATATCCCATTAACTGCTCCACTACCAGGATTCGATGGACGTGCTGTATGTTACCCATCGATCTCCAATCTGAGAGATTATCTTGCCTGGAGACAAGCCGATTGTAAGTAGCGGGTCGATGTCGAATGGTAAACCTTGTACTGACACTTCCAGGCCACATTAACAACCTTTACAATACTTGCTTCTGGATCCTGATACAACAGGGAAACATGGAGCCCAAGGATGCTGAAAAGGAACTCGCTGTATGTTGGAAGTTATGCGGCAATATAAGTTTAACTTGACGCTGACATGTATAACAGGGTACTCTTTCCGCCGATAAGAACGAAATCTTGTTCTCTCGTTTCGGTATCAACTATAATAATGAATCTGAGATGTTCAAGAAGGGCAGTGTGGTATTCCGCGATGTAAGTAGCTGGCTCCTATCTATCTTTCAAAGATTCAAATTGACTACTGCCATGATATACTGACTTATAAGTATGAACTTGTTGATCCTGGCTCTTACAACATTACCGCGGAAGTCGAGGCTGCTTCTGGTGAACCCGTGACACAAAGCAAGTCTCAGCGGGAGAAAGAAAAGAAGAAGTGTGCTAAGGCTAGGATCGTCGTCGAACACCTTGATATCATCAAGAATGATTTCTGGGACCGAAGACCATGGTTGTTGTCAGGTAAGGCGGGGAAATCCCCGAAGGAAACATAAATTTAGCGTAAGTGGACCAATAAAAGTAATATTGAAAGCATAGATGGAATTCATATATGAAAGTGCGGAATAGATCTCTTTGGAGATTATCTATATTCGAGTATTATAAAACTAGACAGAAAAAAACGCTACTATGTGTCATCAATGAAATAACCCAAGAGATAACACCAAAACGTCGAAACAAATTATGCACCCCAAATTCCATTCATTACGCCTTGCCTTTCCTCTTTTCCAACTTTTTTGTCCTCCGCACTTCTTTCTCCTTCTTCATGGCCTCCTTGTCTGCCCGTTTTGCCGCCTTCAACTTGTTCTGTTCCGCCCTCGCTGCTCGACGAAGAGTCTTAGTCTCTTTTTTAGCATCCTTTGCCGCCTTCCGCGCCTTCTTTTCAGCTTCTCTCGTCCCTTTCTCTGCCTTTGTTTCCTTATCAGAGGCCTTGGATTTTGATGAGTTCTTCGACTTCTTTTCCATTTCCGATTCTGAATCCGACTTCGAATCATTCCTTGAACTGGAACCGGACTCTGAAGCCTCCTTCTTAGCCTTCTTTCCCCTCTCCCCAATAACCTCAGTCTTCTCCTGAATCGTACTCCCTAAAATCTCCCCCCTCACAAAATTCTCATATAACCCTGTCCGCGCATATCTCTGGTCCATCCGACCAATGACCCCCCCACTAACCATCTGCACAGGTTTCCCCTTCGAGGTATCCAATCCCTTAAGCTGTTCATCAATAACACTCAACCACCACTGGTCAACGGTGGCCTTCCCGGCACCGAGACCACTGTTGTCTTTTTTATGTGCGACGAGGATCGGGTTGAGGATGCCAATTTTGTCATTGGAAGCGTGTAGAGTGTGGCCGTGGCCGCGCCAACCTTGGGAGGTCAGAAGAGCATGCGCGTCCATTATTCAATTATAAAATGGCGATGGAGGGGTTTGGCGGGTGGTCGATATTAGAAGGAATGGGCTGTTATGTAACAGATATTAAAACGAATGAATGTAATTATGGTCGGTATTCTGAGTTTCAAACAACTTTAAGGACTAAGAGAATGATTGGCGACACGGATGAGAGTGTTATCGAACTCCAACATAACGATTTGCTTTTTTCGAAAAGTTGCAATTAGTTTGTCAATATGCGCCGCAGCTAGTATTATATAAAAATTCTGGACAAGGTTTCTTATCGATAAAACTCGAAAACCGGCTCATAAACACTACCCTAGTAACCAAACTTAGGAAATCGCTATCGCCATCCACAACTAAAATGAATTTGAATGACATTAGAAGTTGTTCCAAATTTATATTTTAACGTCTAATTTTGCATTACATATGGCTGAGTCTATCTTGGTGATTAACCAAAAACCATAAAAAAAAACCCTAGCCAGTAATCTACCAATGGTAACCCAAGATCATTAACGTCATTACATCATAGTGACAAAAAATGTCATACCACATCATCCAAGCTTACAATAGGTAAGTAGCAGCCAACGAAGCAGCAGCCACGGGCCAATACCCAATAAAACATTGAGGTGCCCTCAAACCAGCTGCGGCACCAGTGCTGGTATCGTTGGAAAGAGTCCCGTTGACTAACAAAGTCTTGGTACCGTTAACCTCAGTGACCGAGACGACATTCTTATCCAGAGAGGCGTATGAGCCATTGCCGACCAATGAATCAAGATACGTCGTAGAGTTGTTCTCGTCGCAACCACAGAGAGAATATTCGGCACAGGCGCACAGGACAGGAAGAGATTCGTTGGCGTTGCTGGACTGGTTGTGGAAGCGGTAACGGAAGTCATCATTGTAGTGATACAAGTAGGCACTGGTACTCCATGCCAGAGGCCAAAATGCCAGAGCACCAAGACCGAAGAAGACGGGATTGATGCCACTCCTTGTTCTGGTACCGGAGTGGATAGGACTGGAAGAACCGCCTGCGTAGACTAGGCCACCTCCGTAGGCGCGCGGAGAGCCTGAGGAGCTAGACAACCATTAGTAGTTGCACCTTATACCACCAACTCCGAAATTACTTACCCCGAACCTCCTCTCGAACCTGAACAAGAAGACCATGTTAGTATAGAAAATCATATGTTGTAGTTAGGACTTCCCAAAAGACAATGGGAATAGGCGTTCGTGCTTGGCGCCACCCGAAGAACCGATATAGAATCAAACTTTTGGTCATGTTCATGTCAATCTTGTGAATAGTATTATGCGTGCAAGATTAACATAGCCACCAATCTGACCATTGCCGTAGCCACTGCCATGGCCATTTCCATAGGAACTACCATAGCCATTGTAATCATTTCCATAACCACTGCCATGAGGATTGCCATAAGTTTTGCCTCCATCACGGTACGTACCAGAGGAAGAAGAGCCGGAGCCAGAGCTGACGCCGCCACCGCCACCGCCACGGCCGCCACCACCTCCGCCGCGACGTTTCCAAAGTTTCGAGTCTTCAGAAGCGACATCCTCTGTATACTCGTCGACAGCTTCGTTGTCGTTATCATCGGAGCGAAGCAGAACATTGGGAATATCAACAGTCTCTGTAGTCTGCTGATGTTCGGCCAGAATGGAAACGTCTCGGTCGGCGAGGGTCAAGTCGAGAAGGACGGCTGCTTGGGCCACAGGGGCGCCGAAGACGACGAGGGTGATTGCTAGGGGTGAGATTTTCATGTTGTAGAGAAGTGTATTGGGATATATATGCAAGTAAGAAAACAGTATCCCAAAATTTGACAATAGAGAAAAACAGGAGGTGGATTTGAGTTTAAATAATGGTCAAAACATCAAACTAAACACTATGACACTATGTCCTTGGGAGAAACGCGAGACAGTCAAGGGCGTTGGGACTAGGATGTGTTTCTGGATTGCGGCACACAGACGAAAACGATAAAATCGGCTACTTGATGTGTATCGCAGGGAAGATCAGTGTGCCGATGCAGAATGACGTATGATGAAGTTTATATATGGCAATCGACCGCAGGGTTTGTAGAGTTAATGTTAATGAAAAGTGGTACCTATCCAGAATTCAACGTCCGGGCTGAGATAGAGCCGATAGAGTTTAGCTCCGGGTAAATATTGACTAATCGAGAAATGTGGATCGGGCGAGATAGATAAAAGGAAAAAAAAACTGCAAATGAGTTATATGTGAAAGACTTTGTGTTGGATGTTTTGACTCTATTTTTAAAAGAAGTTGGACAGAAAAGGCTTGAGATTGATGTTATATTTGTATTCTGACAAAAATTCCCACTTCGACAACATGCCAGTTAAATAGTGGAAACTACAGAGACGAGGCAGTCATGACTGGCAACTTACGCATCAGATATAGCAACTGCACAATATGTGATTATAATTTGGCAATTACCATATTCGGTGCCGTCAAACGTTCAAGATCCAAAACAGTGGCCAAAGTCGTCGGACCAAGACTAATGGTGGACCCCCGACTCACCACAGCCACGGACCGGGAAACTAGCCCAGGTCAGTTGCTTATATGAGTTCTAGGTTCGGGGGCAATGTTGATATATGATCAAGCGAAGGATCCAAAATCAACAGGGGATATTTGTCGAAAGAACTTTTTGAAATAAGGTTACTGACAAACTTGCAGCTTAATCAGTCCAATGCTCTTGTCAGCCACATGTGTATGCTTGTGAGCCTACGAATGCGTCTAACTTATGAAACTAAATAACAATTTTAATGATTTTTTTTACTTGTCATGAGTAATTAGTCACAAGGTTGATTTTGTTGTTAACTGTGCCTTGTCATTCAGTAAGGGTTTAATTAGTGTTACATGGCAGATGCCATCTGGTAGAGCCGGACTCTGGGGCTTGAAGAATTAACAAAATCAAGAGAACCACACAAGAACCTATATGTACCATCAACCAAGGGGGAAGCAGTACAAAATTTGGAAATAAAGGTTGAATATGTATTTACTCCAAGAATCAAGACCAGATATATACTATAGTACAGAATCCATAAGCAATTTATTCTATCACAAACAACTAGAAGTACAACATGAGACTAAGCCCTTTAACAAGAAAATACACACACTGCCCCTAATATCTTACAAAATCGCACCAGACATATCACAATGACATATCATGTTTATCCTCTGAACCACGAAGTAATACGACCGAAGATAGACTTGGAACCAGATTCGATATGAGTCTCTGAAGGCGACGCCGCTTCTGATGCTTCATCCTTTACATCCTCCGACGACTCTGCTCCGGAAGGAGAGTCATAAGCATACGGAGTAGGTTGGATATCCACTTCTTCCAGTACCTTGTGAGCCGCCTCAACATCTCTGACGCTCTGATCGAAGTCGGCATCATGGGCCTGCTGCTCCGTAGCCACCTCTTCAGAAACCGCAAGAGTGTCTGATTGTCGATTGTCGTTCGCCTTAGTAGCCTCGCGTTCAAGTCTCTTCTTTTCTGACTTGGTCAGTAACTCTTCAGCAGGAGGCTCCCAATCTTCGGATACTTCCACGACACCAATTTTGGCAACTTCGTCTGGTGCAAGGCCAGTAGACCGGTAGTCCTGGGGAACCTTGATGTCTGGCTGAGGAGCACTGCGGCCATCAGCATACCTGGCAAAACCTAAATCCTCGAACAGATCGTCTTCCCTGGGGACTCTATAAGGCTCGTAGTCATCGAGATCGACATCTTCAGGAGACTCAGGTTCTTGGCGACGAGCATCAACAGTGGAGAAGAGAGCATCATTGGAATCTTCGAGGTTAGCTGGAGAGATATTGGTGCTAACAGCAGCGGCTTGGGCAGCCATTGCTTCGTAGGTTGCAAATCCACCGGCCTGAAGTGTAGCCACAATATCATCATACTTCGCCGGAGACAAGTTGGCGAGTCGATGTGACCGTTCCCTAACTTGCATATCATCCATATCCTCATACTCGTCATCTTCCTCGTCAGCATCCTCATCCAGATCATCATCATCGTCCTCGTCCTCATCATCATCGTCGTCCTCGTCCTCATCTTCATCGTCATCTTCATCGTCTTCATCTTCGTCATCGTCCTCGTCGTCCTCGTCGTCCTCGTCGTCATCATCGCTTTTACCAAAGTCCTCATCATCATCATCATCATCCTCATCCTTATTATCACCAACAGCAGATTCCGAAACCGGAGGTTGGTCATTGGAGCTCTGATCCTCGGTTGTGACTTGAGAAACATTAGACTCTTGGGATTCAGCTTCGACATTTTGGTCTTTGAAAGTTTCAAGGGTCTCGTCTACAACAGAGGCTTCAGAAGAGTCAGTGTTCTCAGAAGCTTCGGTTCCGAGATCATCATTATCAGTTGACTGTTCGTCGACTTCCGACTCATGACTTTCTGTAGATACAGTCTCGGAATCAGGAGTGCTAGCCACCTCTGGGACAATATCCTTTTCAGCATCAGGGCCCTCTTTAAACGATTCCTCAACTTCCACCTCAGGCTGATTGGCTTCATTCTGGTCCTGAGATTGGGTCTCCAACTTGGTCACAGACTGAGCTTCATTAACTGCACCGACTTGGCCTGATTGAGACCCTGATACATCAGACGTGACAGACGCAGAGTTGGAGCTCAATAATGCCCGAGCGATAGCGGACATTGATGATGGGGTAGAAGCAATTGCAGAAATAGCAGCGGCAGCAGCGACAGCATCAGTCTGGGCATTGACTGGCCTAGATACCTCAATTTTGGGAATGGAGATTGGCGAAATGACTTCGATCTTGGATGCCTTGCTGTCCTTCTGTATCTGTTCCTGTTCTGAGTCTTGCGCACTAGACTCTGACTTCTCCATATCGGTATACTTCGAATTCGGCTCAGGGCTCTGCGCCTTATCGTCCGTCTCAGGAGGAGTCTTTTCCAGATTACTTTCTTCAATAACGTTTTGTTTTACTGCGGCATCCGAAGTTGCCTCCCTCAAATCTTTGAAAACCATATCGTAAGTCATCTCTTCGAATGCGGGTCTGGTTGCCGGGTTCTCACGACTACGAGAAAGTTCCTGCTCCTCCTTCTTATGGTGCTTGTAAAGCCTGCTATACCCAGCAGCACCATCCAGAACCTCTCTTGCCAATGCAGTAGCTAGTTGCTGATGTTTAGCCATCCGCTTTTGGTAAATTGATTCAAGATCTTTGATTTGAATACGAATCTTGTGCGACGGCTCCGCAATGTATCTAGCCAGTAGCAACTGCATGTTGACAATGGCAGGATGGGGCTTGATTTCTTGATATCGCATGATGCTCTTTTCCATCCTTTGGACCTCGAGATCAAGAGAATAATTCTCAAGCATGACCTCCTCTACAAATATCCTTCTGATGATGTTTTCAGCTTGATTCAGAGCTTGCTTTGCATCTTGAGCAGGAAGATGCAAGACGGCATTTTGGTGTGTTACGTGAGCATGCTCAAAGTTGTCAAGCCCGTACTCTGCCAATGCCTCTTCCCGGAACTTGCGCCATATTTTCGGATGCGTGGACTTGTTCACAATTGTGCCTGGTGACTTTTTCATTTCTTCAGCAGCCCAGTTGTCGATAAGATCTTGAGCTAAGCGCATGGCTTTAAATGGCTTAACCTTATCATTTGGCAGGAGATCAGGGTCAACCTTGCGCTGTTTACAAATTTGGATAAGATCACTAAAAGCGTGCATGAGATGGACGTAATTTTCTTCTTTGAGACGTCTGGAGAGATTATACTTGTAGTCAGCTTCTCCCGACTCGTCAATGGCCTTTTGTCTTTTGAGATAAATGGATTCGACCACGCGAGAGAGCTCTTCTGGAATGTAGTCGTCAGATGGCGATGATTCAGAAGGCTTTTTTTTATGAAGGAAAGAGTTGAGGCCAAAAAGCCTATTTTCTAAACGGTACATGAGAGAAGGGCCGGAACCATCACCAAAGCCGCCCCGTGAGAATGGCGCTTCCATATTTCTTTCCTGACTAGTCTCAGAGGATGATGGGGCCAACGATGATATATCCACTTCTCGGACAATCAGTTCCGAAGCTTTGACTGAAGTTATAGGTGCCAGAGAAGTTGGGACTTGATCAAATGCGCTAGACTCAGCTGTCCTTTGCAATTCTTGATTTTTCTTGACTTCGTATTCTTTCTGTAGCTCACGATCTTTGACCTTCAAGGCCTCGAGTTCTGCGTTGGACATGCCCCCAAGATGAGTTCCAGTGAGATGACTGATTCTGGCAGATTGTGATGTGGAGAAATCTCTGAAACTACCATACATCTGGATGATTGCATTTTGCTGCTGAACCAAAAGCTCGTGCCGTTTTTCTTCTAAGAGTTTGATATGCCTGCCCGTCTCTTCGTGGATTTGTTCAAGACCCTGCTGATATTCAGAGAAGACATCGTACAGAGCCTGTTTCATGTTTGAAAGCTTGTTCACTGTTTCTTTGTCGTCAAAGGCCTCGGCAATATGGAGTGAATATTCGGTCAGCGAAACAACCACCTTGGCAATTACAGGGAGTCGATGAACAGCGATATGACGAAGAGGGTTTAGTGGTCGAAGAGCATGTTGAGTGTCGACTTCTGGGTGAGATTCGACAGTCGGGTCTGGCATTTTCGTGCGGAGAAAAGATATATAGTAAGGCCACTTGCTGAGCTCAACTGCCGCAGGACAATCCCAACCTTGTCTCTTGAGAAAGTCGGGATGATTCTTTTCACACCATTTGAACAGAACCTCTTCCAGGAGCGATTGGAGCTTCGTGAGAATTTCATGTTGATTGATGTATGGCAGAAGGACAGGCACCTGCTCCGGGGCTTTTATGAGTTGATGAGCACCTATGATAAGGACTGTTAGGTCAAGATTCTAGTTCTGTATTCAGTGGATACCATTTACGATTGGAAAGAGGCTTAGGTGGTCTCAGTACGGTCGAGAGATTGGTTATTCCATCATCATACAACCCGTGTAATGTCGTTTTGTTGGCTTCCGCAAGTAGAGTATCTGGTGATCTGTACCGGCCATGCCCAACAAATGGCGGTGATTGGGATACCGGCTGAGACACCGGAGGAGATTTTTTATCGGAGATGACATTGGCAGGAGTGGGGTTAGAAGAAGAAAGAGGCAAGTCGGAGGCAGAAATGGGGTCGGAGGCCGGTATGGAATCAGCAGGAGGTTCAGAGGTGGAAGTAGCAGGGGATGTGTAATTGAGAAGTACTGGGTTATCCTCCGTTGGCAGAAACCAGCCCACCGGTTTCTGCTTCCGATAAACCATTTTCTGAACTAATTCTTGAACTATATCGGCGACTACATCGAAGTCAAGTGATTGAAAGAGATTTTCGAAACTCCCCGATTTCTTGGCCAGTTTTTTCTTGATCACTAGTTCATCCCATGAACTAACACCCTCGAGAAAGGTTCTGGTCTCTCGGTACACAAGCTCGCGAATTTCGGGAGTGCCCACGGTGAGTACATATTGATCATCGTAGGTGCCAGTTTCCGGATTCTTTACGGCACCCTGAATCGGTACCGGGACCGAAGGTGGTCTAGGTGGAGGTCGTCCAAACTTGGCCTGAAGGTCATTTTTCAAATTTGCGATCCTCTGCTTGAGTGCGTTTTCAGATGCTACTCTTGCAGTCTCTTGCGCTCTCTTCTTGGCTTCTGCCTTTTTCCGGGCCTTCTCGGATTTGGCTTCGCCACTCTTGGCATATGATTGACGGTGGATTATGATAGCCGATTGAAGGTGAACAGTGTTGTGAGCCGAATAAATCGACGTGGGTCGGGTTCTTGCGAGACACAGAACCCCGGAGCACTGATTAGTGGCCCTTATTGCTGAATACATGATGACCGACAAGGACTCGCTATCGGGCTAACAGGATCACTCACGTTCTCTCAAACATTAACATCTAGATTTGAGAGTGTAAAAAAACCTCAAGGGAAGTATAGAATACCTCAAAAGATCGAGAGTCGCAGATTAACGATGCAGACAAAAGATTTCCAACTATGGTCACCACCCCAATGCTTAGATTCCAAAATCCTAGGAAAGAAAAAAAATCACAAAGTTAAAAGCGGGTCTGCACTTTAGTACCAACCCCTGCACTTATCGTTGGAAGATCAGAAGCTACGCCCCACTCTCAAGTTGTTTGGGGATTCGTACTACCCGGCTTCAATACCAACTGTACGCCATATCCCTGGTTTGACTTTCTCTTCACATTGGAGGCATGAAAACAAGCTAAAATATCAAAAACATATATTCAATATGAATGACAAGAACACAGAAGACCTCTTAACCCGATTGAAGGCATTGAAGCCTAGCACCAGTGTTGTTGTTTCAGGACCCACGGCCCCTACCGGACCATCAAAGTAAACATGATGATACCTATAGTAATATGGCCTAGTGACTGACACTTGGACTCAGATACTCCACAATATCATCAAAGCCTTCTGATTCTCAGGAGAATGCTCTTTCAGCTCGCTTGAAGGCGCTTCGTGATACCAATCCTCCACCTGCCACACCATCCAGCACCCAACCAAAATCACCCATCACATCTCCCGCAGCACCTGATGCAAACAAACAAACAAACTTAGCTACAGTGTATGGTACTTCAGAAATCTCAGACATTGTCTACGATGAAGAGCTTTCAGAGCTCCTAGAGGATGAAGATGGCCCCGAATGGCTGGCCCCTGTTTCCCCCGACACCCCAAGAGCCTCATCGCCTGCGCCTCAGTCCGCCGACAGAGATTCAGACAATTCAGACTCTGAAGAAATGAAGAAAAAGGTCAACGAAATCCTTAAATCAACAGCAGATGATGTCTCTCACGATGATGCTGAAGAAACCGATGACCTTCTAAATCTGCCCTCTGTTCCAGATATCGCCCCAGCCTCTGCTCCAGACACCGAAACAGATGGCCTCGCCAGTCGTCTATCATCTCTGCATATCCCAACACCGATTTCTCAAATCCCTCTATCTACCAATGACCCATTATCCCTTCCCTCCGTCCCGAAATCTGCACCCACTCACGTCACTCGTCTCAAATCCATCACGAAACATGCAGATGAAGATACTGAGACCTGGTGTACAGTATGTACTGAAGATGGCACTCTGTGCTGTATAGAATGTTCCGAGCTGGAAGAGCAAGACGTTCTATATTGTACAAATTGCTGGTACGAGATGCATAAAGGGCCAATGGCAAGTTTCGACACTGCCCATCGTGCTGTGCGTTTTGTCAAGCCTCAGAAGCAAGACAAGGAGAAGAAGAAACGCATTCTTGTCGGTGCATAGTGGATGGCACATTTATGAAAGTCCAAGGCATCTGAGATGGTTTATGTGATGTAGTAATAATAATTGAATCTGGGGGCTATTCCCGTCTACTATAGACACGCCCTTCACCTATGACCATGAAACCTGAAAAACAACCCAAAATTTGATACCATACAAATCTTTAGTACTGCCATACAGCACCAATCATTGATCTTCATGTCCGCCGAAACCCAACTGACCTTGTATTCAGCAAACTCCTCATTGACCCCTTAGATTTGAAGGTAAAGTTCACTGGCATAAACATCGTCAAGATCCTCATCAATAACACGGATAATATCTTAGTTTTGTTATCTAAAAACTACTGATTGATCTACAGTTCTTGAGAATTGATTGCTCCCCTACCAATTTGACGCCCTGCCCCCGATGGAACACCGGAGTCGTCGTCTTGTGGTAGAGTCCTTGACCGGTTTCAGCCGTTGATGTTTTGCCATGTAGCCCCATATTGAGCATTTCGTGAACTTCTATTCGGCCCTGCTGATAAAATGCGCTCCTCCTCTGAATCCATGGAGTCATCGTCGGCCCATGTTGGCTCCGAGTCATGACGGGCCCAGTATCTTCCACGCATGAAAGGAACAATGAAAGCCAGAATGTACACCACAAGGAAAAGGAACTGAGTCCAGAAAGTAACAACACCAAATACAGGCCATGTAGATGAGATATTGTGAATAATGGAAGACATGACAGATGGCGTGCAAACTTGAGAGTGACGACCCAGCATTATAGAATCTTTGGCAACTGAACCGCACAGCCGAACCAATTCGGGTTGAGTACGACACCCCAGCGGGTTAGTGACAGATGCCATGCACACGACCTGTGAACCATATAATGAATAATGAGGGGCAATAATACCCACAAAAGCGTAATTGATGGCGAGAATCATCAACGCCAGCATCTCTGTTGAAAGAAGCAAAGCTTGAGGGATGGTTCGGCCCGGCTGGACCTTGAAGATACGAACCCACAGAAAGCGGATACCAAGCTTTGAGATGCCAGTAACTGACGCATAAAACATGAAAAGTAGGAGAATGTCCAACAGGACATAGTCAAGAGGGAAGAAGTGAGACGCCCAGACAAAGACGGAGTTCAAGGGCTGGATGCTGTACACTAAGCCAATAAGATAATTGCAACCCTCCTTGCAATTCAAATTCAAGGCTTTGTCAAAAGTAGTGATTAACACGGAAACCCAAAGCATCAACGATAGCAATAACAGACAGACTCCGCCAATCAACTTGGCAGGAGACAACACGACACTTACCCACTCCAGAACAGGCAAACAACATCTGTTGTAGCTTATAATTCCGGCTTCTTGGGCAAGTCTATGACGCCAGACTAAGCTTCTTTCTTGACGAACTAGCCGCTCCAGTTCCCGGCGGGTTCTGTTGGATGACTGAGTTGGACTACGCATTCTGAATCGATGCTGTCTTTCCCGATTATAGTCTAGTTGTTCCTGTATATTATCAACTTCGGAAGTAAAAGGTTTCTTCTGGGAGCGAAGACAATCGAGAGGCAACCTGGCAAGGCCTACGCTGGTATACAAGGAGTACAGAAGTGTCCCACATACAAGACAACTACCAACACCAAAGGTAAAGAATTTGCCGATTCCTGGGGCGAAAGAGTCCGAGGAAGTCGGATTGAACTTGACAACGGGGAGTATGTATCCAACAGACATAAACACAGCAATGATTGTCACAAACCCAACAGTGTACTTCGTAGCAGTTATGAACCGGCTGGGGACAGGTCTTCCAAGGTCATCGTTGCCATCCTCGTCGACATTGTAATCCTCTTCCCACCAAAAATAGGCGAATGGGATGACGAAGAGACACATGAGTGCGTCAAGGCTATAGAGTATGAAATAAGCTGTTTGCATCGTATGCTCAATCTCGGCCACCTTTTCCGGGGTTGCCCAACTCTTCTTTGTTCCTAAGGCAGAGTCGGTTGTGGAAGAAATGAGGGCAATATCAACAGGTAATAGCAACATCGTGCAAAGAAGACAGGAAATACTGAACCACGCTACCAAACTGATAAAAGGCAGGCTGGTCCGTCGTGGTTGCCATTTGTAGACACTAGTGGCCGTAATGAGCATTACTACAATGACAGCGATGCTGTATGTGAGCCATATCATCCCAGTTTTGGGAGCAATTTCTGACACTCCCATAGTTGTTGCCAGATCAGAGTCACGTCGACTCAAATGAAGTGGGGAAAATGTCGAAAAATAGCACAGTAATAGTTGAGATATACTCTCAGTTCGCCGTCAGGTGGCTTAGGTTACCAGCAAGATGATGTTGTGCCAGTAAGCATCTGGCAAAGTAAAACGTCCTGAAAGTAAACAAAAATAGATGAAATTCAAATGTTGCCCGCAAGGTTCTATGCTGGGATATATTCTGATGCCTGGTTAAGTAGCTTAGTGCCACGATAAACAGACACGTCAGACTCCCAACTGGCTATCATCAGGTGCATTAGCTATCATGGGACTGGCAATGACGTCCATTCACTGAGGATTAAACGTCAGCAAATGTAACCCGAAATCAATAGGTAAATACTCCAAAGGATCCGGGCCGTGAGTGCATTAAGTTGCGGAACTCCAGTTCCTGAACGCATGTGCTGGGGCTTAAATCCATGCATTGCGTGGCTCTCGGTTATGCGAACCAAGTGTAGAGCAACCTGCAGATCTGACGATGCCAGAGCTGCCAGCATCAGAGCTAGAAACAAGCGGGTCAACGGTTTTGGAAATGATTTTGTTCTGAAACTTACCCAGCAAGAGTGTCTTAGCGATATATGGGCTGTTATTTAGCTTTGTAATGTTGTTATGAGAAACTGGAAAAGTTAAACAGTATGTAACAGAATATATGACAGTCAATCGCGCACCGCATGTGTATTGACTAATTGAACAAAGGTAAAATCAATGATTGCGAGAATAGCTCGATCAGAAGCGTATAGTACAAAAAGAAAACAATAAGCTACAACAGATTGTAATTGATGGGTTCTGAACCGACCACACCAGTGACGTATTGAATCTGGAGATAATCCATCGGCTCCAATTCGGGTTGATTTTAAAGCAAGTATCACAGCTCACATATAGGGTTAGGGTTAACACATATGTGCGGAGTTTCTTCGGTTGATTATGCTTTGGTTAAGCTTGCTAGCTCGAAGTGGGTCTTTCAACGTCAACGCGACCAAAATACTTAATTTCTATTAAAGTAAGTGAAACTTGGAATTAAAAATTGCAACGACCATCAGCTTTATCATAGTGTCACGGCGTATAAACCCGCTATTTTCGTCGCTTGGAACAGTGGCCCAGCAATTAAGCGGCCGTCTTCTTGGATTGCTTGTATCATATTGAAGAAAACAGCTCAACGACTGCGTCCCATACTGCGATAGCTCACGAGGCGTAATACACCGACTCAAGCTTGACTTTGACTATCGTCGCTAACTCGAAAGGTACTGGGTAAACACGAGGTTGCGCATCTGGCGTGTAAATTTGGATAGAAGCCAATCTAGAATTGAAATAGAAGATTTGAATAGAAGCTCATACTCTTTTTTGCTGTGCCAGGTTCTCCCTTCCGCCTCCGTCCCATTTCGTGATCGAACGAAGCTGCGACTAAACTTCAACAACCCTACCACGATACCCCTCGAAGCTCTGCGATCTTTTCGCCGACGCTATAATGCAGTGTTACAAGGAGCTGACGGCACCGACAGCTGTCACACACAGTATTGCGCTCAACTTCACTAGCCCCGATGTCGAGAATCTCATCGTCGCCAAAGGGTCTCTTCTCCAGATCTTCTACACTACGACCATTCCTGCCGAAGTCGACGCTGCCCACGCAGCTGCTGTCCATTCTGGCCCGCTAGGCGCCGAGCCAAGCAAGAATGATACGACAGCAAACAATGACATGGAGGCGTCATTCCTGGGTGGCGAAGGCCCGTTACAGAGAACGGACAGAGGAAACAACACCAAGTTGGTTCTGGTGGCTGAGTTCCCAATTGCAGCATCAATTTGTGGTCTTGCTAAGGTTAAACTTCCGGAGAGTAAATTTGCGGGTGATGCGCTGCTGGTTGCGATGCGTGATGCGAAGATGACGTTGCTGGGTTGGCAAGTAGAAAGTAACTCGATCGAGAGTTTATCAATACACTACTACGAACAAGAGGAATTGGACGGTGCGCCTTGGGAGACGGCGGCTGGCGATTACGATACTTACTTGGAGGCTGACCCATCAGGCCGATGTGTTACGCTCAAGTTTGGACCCAAGAGTTTGGCGATCTTGCCGTTTAAGCAAGCGGATGGTGACATTGCTATGGATGATTGGGATGACGATCTTGACGGGCCAAGACCAAAGAAGGAAGAGGATACGCCGTTGGCCGGTACGGAAACGCCGGCGAAGAAGGAGGTGCCCTACTCTAGTTCGTTTGTGTTCAAGTTACCACAATTGGACCCGGCGTTACTACACCCCGTACATATTGCCTTTTTACATGGGTACCAAGAGCCAACTTTTAGCATTATCTCGTCAACACAAAGTCGGAGTTATGCTTTAGGTCGGAAAGACAGCATGTCATACAGGGTATTCACTCTTGACCTACAAAAGCAACAACATACTCTGATCTTATCTGTTGAGAACCTTCCGTCAGATCTTTTCCGGATTTTACCATTACCGGCTCCCATGGGCGGTGCTCTCTTGATTGGCGACAATGAGCTGATTCATATTGACCAGTCCGGCAAGCCTAATGGTGTGGCTGTCAATCCCTACACCAAGGAGACCACCAGTTACACTTTGGCAGATCAGTCAGACCTTGGCCTTAAGCTGGAATACTGCATGGTTGAACAGCTGGCTCCTGACTTCAACGAGCTTATTCTCATCTTGAACGACGGGCGTTTAGCTGTGGTCGTCTTTAAAGTTGACGGTCGTACTGTCTCCGGCCTTACCATCAAGCTTGTTGCTCCGGAACAAGGCGGAGACCTCATTCCTTCTATGGTTACTTGCATCACTCGCCTCGGCAAGAATACTTTATTCATTGGTAGCGAAGACACTGATTCCTATGTTCTTGGCTGGACGCGCAAACAAAACAACACTTCGCGGCGCAAGACTCGGTTGCTGGAGGATACCTTGGACTATGACATGGACGATCTTGACCTTGACGATGATGATGAGGATGACGATCTCTACGGTGAGAATGTGGTTGTGGCCGAAGCTTCTCAAGAAATTGCTAGTTCTGAGGGTGGTGATATCATTTTCAAGATTCATGATACCCTTCTTAGCATTGCGCCCATCAGAGGTATTGTGTCGGCATCTACAGTCCCGGCCACCCCCGAAAGCAAAGACGCCATCGCCCCTCTCCAGCTCGCTCTTTCCGTTGGCCGTGGCCGCGGTGGTGCTGTGGTCCTCGTGAACAGAGCTGCTCAGCCAGCCGTCATCGGCCGCTTTGCCTTTCCCGAAGCCCAGGGCGTGTGGACAATTGCCGTGCGGAAACCGGTACCAAAGGCGCTGCAGGGCGATAAGGGGAAGGCAACAACAATTGGCGTGGAGTTTGATCCGTTGGCTCAGTATCACAAGTTTATGATTGTAGCAAAGAAGTCAGGAGAGGGCTCGGAGGTTGATGAGACGTCGGATGTGTATTCGGTGACGGGGGCGGATTTCAATTTGTTGAAGGACACAGAGTTTGAGCCTGATGTTGGCATTACCATTGAAGCTGGTGTCATGGGATCGCACACTCGTGTCATCCAGGTGTTGAAGTCGGAGGTCCGGTCTTATGATGGTGACTTTGGCCTCTCTCAAATTGTCCCTATGCTGGACGACGAGACGGATGCTGAACCACATATTATTAGCGCCAGTATTGCGGATCCCTTCTTGTTGCTTCTGCGTGATGATTCTAGTATCTTTATTGCGCAGATGGATAACAACTGCGAATTAGAAGAGGTGGAAAAAGGTGAGGTGGTTGCTGCGGAGAAGTATATCGCCGGCTGCCTCTATGCCGATGTCAATGGGACGTTTGTGGAGAAGGAGGTTGATCAGACGGCGTCGGTCTTGGCTTTCTTGGTGACGGAGAGTGGAAAGCTGAATGTTTACAATCTGCCAAATCTGGAGGAACCGATTTTCACAGCAGAAGGTTTAGCACATGTGCCGTATCTTTTGCAGCACGACGTGGGTAATGTCCGAAGAGGGTTTATGCAGGAAATTATTGACGAGATTGTCGTGGTTGATCTGGGTGATCGCATCGACAAGTCCACCTATCTTGTGGTAAGTACCTGCCTCTATATCACATGAAGAATGCAAGACAAACTAACAGTTTATCTAGCTGCGCAACTCCAATAATGACCTGATAATCTATTCTCCCATTAGTCTAAACACCGGTGACGACCTCAACAGCACGCTCCGCTTCGTCAAGGTTGTCAACCAGACCCTTGCTCAGGCCGCCCCTGGTAGTGCGGACGTCTCGGGCTACTTCCCCCTGCGTGTCTGCCCCAACATTGGCGGCTATAGCACCTTGTTCCTTCCCGGGCCGTCTCCTAGCCTCCTCATCAAAGACAGCAAATCACTGCCCCGCGTTATCGGCCTCCAAAGCGATGGAGTCCGCGCGTTTGCGTCGTTCCATACTGAGGGGTGTGAACGTGGGTTTATCTACAGTGATTTCTCAGGCGTCACTCGTGTAGCCCAGTTGCCGGCGAGGGCGTACTTTGGGCTAGGAGTGTCGGTTACCAAGATTCCCCTGGGCATGAACGCCAAGCACATTGCCTTCCATCCATCATCCGGCACTATCGCCGTTGCCTGTACGAATACTGAGGAATTCGAACTCCCCAAAGACGACGACTACCACAAAGAATGGCAAAAGGAAACGGCGGCCCAGCTAACGCTAAAGCCGCTGGTGGAGAAGAGTGTGGTGCGTCTGTTTGACCCGACCAGCTGGATCGAGATTGAGACCATGCCGCTGGACCAGTTTGAGGTCGTCCATGCCATGAAGACGCTGTCGCTGGAAGTGTCTGAAGTCACAAAAGAGCGGCGACAGATGATTACGCTGGGCACTTCGATTTCCCGGGGTGAGGATCTCCCGGTCCGTGGGCGTATCTACGTCTTTGACGTGGTGCACGTGATTCCCGAGCCGGGAAAGCCGCATACTGCCCGGAAGCTCAAGCTTATTGCCAAGGAAGAGATCCCGCGCGGCGCCGTTACTGCGCTTTCCGAGATTGGCACACAAGGTCTCATGCTGCTGTCGCAGGGGCAGAAATGCATGGTCCGCGGTCTCAAAGAAGACGGCTCTTTGCTTCCCGTGGCCTTCCTCGACATGAACTGCTACGTCACGACGGCCAAGGAGCTCAAGGGCTCCGGGCTTTGCGTGCTCACTGATGTCTTCAAGGGCCTCTGGTTTGTCGGGAGCACCGAAGAGCCGTATAGAATGCAACTTTTTGGTAAAAGCTCGTCGACTCTCGACATTGTCACGGCCGACTTCCTGCCCGACGGCGACCAGCTATTTATCATTGCCTCAGGCTTCGACGGAGACGTTCACGTGCTCCAGTATGACCCCGATGACCCCAAGTCCCTGCAGGGCCACATGCTCCTGCACCGCACGACCTTCGCCACCGCCTGCAACGCCCCCACCATTTCCCTCCTCCTCCCGCGCGCCCAGCCGACATCCCCTGAAATCCCCCACATACAACCACACACCCTCCTCCTCGCGTCGCCCTCGGGCATGCTTGCGGCCATCGACTCACTCTCAGAATCCGCATACCGGCGTCTCCTGAGCCTGTCGGTGCAGCTGATTAATAACCTGCCGCAGTATGCAGCGGCGAACCCGCGGGCGTGGCGGATGACGAAGGGGGAGAAGACAGTGGGGATTGAATCGGCGAGTGGGAGGGCGATTGTAGATGGCGGGGTGCTGGCGAGGTGGGGGGAGTTGAGTTCAGGGAGGCGGGCGGAGTTGGCGGGGAAGATTGGGATGGAAGTGGGGGAAGTGCGGGATGAGTTAGGAGAGTTGTTGGGGTGGAGTGGGTTGAGTTATTATTGAGAAGGTGGGGTGGTGCATGTAGTTTGGATTATGGTAATGTTGAAATGATGATTTGTGTTGTTTTTAATGGGATTCATCGTCTTGGATTGTGATGTGCAAAAGTCTCGGCATCCTTTCGGGTTCTCCCGCATTTTTTTAGGTTGAATATCTCTGAGAATCACATGGTCCAAAATAGTATGTACGTTTAGCAATAAGTGATCAAGATGTCCTCCGTGGCGCAATTGGCTAGCGCGTCTGACTGTTATTGAGATATTTTACTCGGCAATCAGGAGGTTGACAGTTCAAGCCTGTCCGGGGGAGTTTATTCTTTTTTTTTCTGTCTTTCGCCTCTTAGATTGTATTTAACAAATACTGGTTCGATGTTATCATTACAGCCATGAACAAGAATCTCTTCTCCCCCCCCCCTGATTCTTTCGCATAAACAATCATCACCGTCATCATCAACCTGCCATTACAATGCAATCCCCCAATCCCAAATGTCACCCCGGCCCCAAGCAAACAAAGCGCTGAATGGCAACTTGGACCTGTCAAGTTTACATGTTCACATAGACAGCGAACCTCGCACCTCGCCCGCGGGTCTCTCTGGATCCTGTGCGGTAGTGAACCATAGGAACAAGAAACAGGGAAAGGATTTTTGAGGGCTGAATGGAGAGAGATCGGTCTTCTGGATATTGGGGGTTCGTCAAGAAGGGAATTCTTTGACGGAATAAAACATGTATTTTGAAGAGAGATCATGAGAAGCGCGGACTTGGTTAAGTATACGTATGTACGCATATATCGTATAGATGAATATCAATGCTTTATTTTGGTTATTTCATTCGAAGTGGTTGCTAGGCTTAGGCTTGGGCGGTTGAAGAATGGCAAAAGGAGAAGACTCGAGAAAAGAAGCTGCCACGCTAGGCCTGTTTTTTTTCTCTTCGTGATACTTGTTTGATTCGTTGGGATGTCAATTTGACAGGAAGATTTACTTATTTAAGCGACCGGACTAAATAAAATAAATATTTAACTTGAATATTTGCTTCGTGGGAAATGCGTGGCCAGCAAATGGATAAATTTGCATGTTATGGCTTTTATTTTCTCCTGATGTTTGGCTTTTTATTTGATTAGATCAGTTATTGTCTTTTCTTGGTGATTATATATTCACCTTTTCCTGAATATCACGTATCCTAATCAAGCAATTTCAACATAATTTCTTTTTTTTCTTCAACATTCTCCATCTGATAATCGCCATTCGCCGTCCAAGCGTCTTTTACATCGGCAGTCACTCTTGACCTGTCCCGCGAATCACCACCACTCACCAAATCTCATCCCATCTTCACCGAGTCATCACTAATTCTCACTCCACCTCATTCCATCATCACTACGGTGACCCCAAAATGCCCCTCGTCAACTACGCCTCCTCCGACTCCGACTCAGACCTCACCCTGCCCCCTCCACCCGTCAAAAAGCTAAAGCCACACCCTTCCAAACCCGCCACCACTACCACAACAAAAACCTCCTCCCTCCCCCCGCTCCCCGCCGCCTTCCACGACCTCTACGCCACCTCCGTCCGCACAACCCCCACCGACTCCCCCCACCTCCACCACCACCGTAAACGCACCACCCCGCACGCCCCCGGCCGCTGGCCCTCGCACCTCTACGTCGAATGGCGTCCGGCAGCCGCGCAGTATTCTTTACTTTCTTCTCTCATCTCTGCCATCCGAGGTCTCCTTGAAGCCTCGGATGACGATGATGATTCACCAGATTCCCCTGCGTCAGACTTTGCAAATGAAGATGAAGACGTAAAGCGAATATTGCAAACGGAGACGTTGCTCCCGCTTATTGAATCGGACCTCGGGGCCCCGCTACCGCTTCACATCTCGCTTTCCCGACCGCTAGTCCTGACCAACGTCAACAAAGACTCTTTCCTTTCCACAGCGAAAAAGGCCATCGGTAACCTCCGCATGGCCCCCTTTACAGTCTCTCCCAACCGCATCTCGTTCTTTACGTCCCCAGACTCCAACCGCACCTTTGTCGTCTTGAATGTCCAAACAAACAAAGCAAAGACTTCTTCTTCTTCTTCTTCTTCGCCGACCCCCGGCTCCAAACGCAAAGCCTCCGACCTCTCCACCGATGACTCCTCTATTAACCCCAACCCCAACCCCCAACTGACCACCCTCCTCACCTGCTGCAACACCACTGCCTCCATCTTCCATCAACCCCCCCTCTACTCCCGAAAATCATACACTATCGACCCCACCGCCTTCCACATCTCCATCGCCTGGACCTTCCGCCGGCCCTCAGCGACTGTCAGGGAAAAAGTCTGCCGGTTACTCGGAGGTGGGGATTTCCAGGAGATTGCTGGGTGGCGGGTGCTAGTGGAGAGCATCAAAGTGAAGATTGGGAATGTGGTGACGGATGTGCCATTGAGGGTGACGGGGGGTGAACAGAGGTTGTTTGTATAGGTAGGGAATGAGTATGTACGTAGAGAGTACCAGTTATTTACCTAATATCATGATACCCAAAATATTATAGAGTACGTCGAATAATACAACCACAATCACAATTCCCAAAGAACCAACAACACAAGTCCAAATATGGTGATCATATATTAAATGTAATGTCAAGAACAAATCCCCTTAACGCCAAACATCATACAGAAAATAAAAAGTCCCAGACCCTCAACTCTCCCATCACAACTCCTCATGCGACCCATAAGCCCACCCCCTCGGCGCCACCGGCACCCCAATAAAAAACTGCCACGCCCTTATCAACTCCGAAAATACAACCACAATCATCGCCTTCGGTACCTGCATCCATGATGCCACAATATACTTCAAAATCTCCCACACCAACCGCACTTCGTCCATCGCCCCCCGGTTCGGATCATTCTGCCTCCGCTTGCTCATATCCGGCATGTGCAGCGCCCGTTCCATCTTGTGCTGAGGCCGCTTTCGCTCTTCCTGCGGTGTCAGTGGCTTCTTGCGCGCCGCCGCCTTGGACGATGTCAACGGGTCGGCCGACGCAGCTCCAGTTTCTACAGGCGCGTATTCGATTTCTTCCCAGTACTCAGCCCGTTGGGTGGTACCGCTAGGGTCAATGCTCTCGGTGGGCGCGGGGTGCTGTTCGGACTGGAGCATTGTGCTCAGAGCATCGGTGTCAACCTCACCCGCAACGAAGCCAGAGGAAGATGCCGGAGTAGAGCTGGCGAGGAGAGTCTCGGCGGCAACAGAAGCATCGACAGGGCCCAGCAGCATCTCACGGAACTCATGGATGGCCATCATCGAGTTACTGACGCGCGCGTACGTGTTGAACAAGGCCACAATCTCCGTCCGCGACAAAATCGGAATCTCATTGTCATTCTCAAACTCAAACAGAACCTTCAAGGCAGTACCATATCCAGCAGTTTGCAGCTTACCCCACAGACGGCACTTGTCACACCCAACGCAGTCCATCACCCGGCTAACATTGCGGAACCGGTTCCGGAAATCCTCCTTCAACGAAGGACCCTCGCCATTCTTGAACATAAGGCTCTCATCAAAGAGGTGCGGCACACTAGCCGCACCCTCGGTGACAGCCAAAACCTTGTTGCGAGTCTCCTTGTCGCCATCGGGATCACCTAGGCAGAACGTGTAATCATCAGTCTGAAGGTATGGACCTAACTTGGCAATGGCCCGGGAAACCAACGCATAGTTAAAGTAGAGGTTGCTGATCCGGTCAGGGAACTTGTGCAGACGGTTCACGTAGCAATCAATGTTGCGAGTCCACTCACCAGTGGTCTGATTGAAGTAGTCCCAGCAAAGATGGGTGTTGATGCTAGCGTGCATCCCGGACACAACCCGATAGAACACACGCTTTTCTAAACATTCCTCGTCCCCGAATGTGGCCGCCGCCGCCCCAGAGTTCTCCATGGCAGGCTCAGAAAACCCACTCTCAAATACCTGCTGCCGACTCACAGCTTGCAAGACCTGCTTGAAGTCATGAGCGGCGGGGCCCTGAGAGGACATCTGGCCCAAATTCGCCGACTGAGGAAACGAGCTCTTCTGGAAGCAGTTCTCGCTGTAGATAGTATCCCACACCTGGCGAGCCCCCGCACCAGCATATCCCGTGAACCTCTCAGGGTTCTGGATCAAGCTGACATAATCACCTTTTGAAGTAGCGCTTTCATCTTCCGGCACACAGTAATCGCGTTCATCGCACTCATCATCATACTCCACCACGCAACTTTCGCCAATATTCTCGCCCAGACTCCCCAACAATGGCTTCTTCAATGGCCGTTCCTTTTGCTGCTTTTTCCCAGGGTGCTTTGCCACGGGGCCCTGGAGCTTTCCGAGTTCCTTGGCCCGCCAGACTTCGGGGATGTCCTTCTCATCGTCAAGTGTCTCGACAGCACATGCTCGGTTACCACAAGTTCCAGACTCGTCGTTCCAAAAGGGGCATTGTTTATGGTAGAGGTTGAGGCGGTAGTGGGAGAAGAAGTCAGTTGAAGTCACCAAGTCGTCGAGGGCAGGTTTGACGCGGCGGTTGAGGTCTTCGAGAGTCGCATACGATGCGCAAGCATCGTCTACTATAGAGCGAGGAGAAACCTAGGGAAGAATTAGTGTTAGATTTCAAATGTAGAGTGAGGTTTGCTAGAGAGGGAGCGGGTAAGACATACGATGCAATCCTGAGGAGGTGAGTCAACAACATGGGATGCGCCAGCCACCATTTGTATGGTACCCGTGGCGACCAGAATGGTCAATAATGGCAATTTGACCATTGTTGTGGTTTATAAGATGAGGATGTGACGGTCCACCGTGTTTGTGATGGTTTGGTTCTGTGTTTTTGTTGTTGCGAGTTGCGAGTTGCTTCTTTGTCGGGAAGCCACTTGTTTAAGTGGGAAACGATCGAATGCTTTGTCAGCAATCACAAAGATTAAGCAGATACCCAGTCGCAGAACACAACCTCCAATTGATGTATACGAGAATTCCAATTGCTGAAAATTAAATAGTAAGTAGTTAAGGAATACAAATAGAGCAATTCCAAAAAGTTTAGAAGATTTCAATTGAAATCTAGAAACTTTGTGGAGGGGGTGGTAGCGTCCAGCTTTTAAATACGGCCAAAGGACAAAATGACGTTTTTAAGAGTTTCTGGAACTCTAAACACCAAACCCTTGCTTATCGATAAACACTAAGCGACAACCATCCCGCCAAAAAATCGAACCACTCATTCGCCAAAATCATCAGTTTGACAATCCCACGTTTTAACTTTTTTTTTTCTATATTATCAATCTCTATTCATAATCATCCTTAATAAGCTATCTTCAACCATTATCTCATCCGTCAGCCCACACCCCACACTCTCCTCCTTTCATTTCACTTCGCTCCATGCTTACTTTGCCTTCCTCCTACACAAATTCCCTGTTCTCATTTCGCACAACGGGCAGATCGCCAACCTAAACCTTGTTTCAATGTCGGAGAAATCATTCCAGAATCAAAAGGCCCTAGCGACTCGCGGAGCTGTCTCTGTAACTTGAAGAGACACCAAGGTCGAGTCAGTTATTTCTATATGGGCAAGTCTAGGCGTTTAATATTGTATACTGTCCGGTTGTTGGCTCCTGGCCATAGGACTCACTAGAAAAGGCATATTTTGCTACCGCAAGTTGTAAGCCGTCGATGTAGCCGTATATCAAGCCCACCTGCATAATCACGATTGCCGTGCCGTAAGAAGCAACCAAAGTAGTGTGACCGCCATATCAACAGCCCGTATTAAATATGTACTCCTTCAACTCGCCACCAGTCTCTATCACTCGTATTATATGATCTACTTTTGGATTTCTCAAGTCACATGTTGTTGCGCTTACTTGTGTACATGTGCCATCTGAACATTCGATTATGCCTTATCCCATCTCGTCACTTCCTGCGCCAATGAACTCACAGATCTATATATATATATATATATATATATAAAGCTCATCAGACTTGGTGTCCACCTACTCACGTTCCTGCATTTCCATTCCGTCCCGATCAATGATTGCCGATCATCTAGCAAAAAGACGGATTTCTATATCTCGAATCTGTCATCAAATCCTTTGCTTTGTCTGGAATTTTCAGCAAAGCAAATCTACAATACAATTCTCGAAGGCCTACTTAAATGTTTCCCAGATAGCATAATTAACCCACACAACACCAACTCTCCAAGAACTTGTACCTGCATCAAACCTCAAAGTAATACGACCTTTACTATACCTTACTTCCCCAACATCCCTCAACTTCCATCATAACCCGGACAACAGTCTGGTCTAGACTGAATTCAGAGTGTACTGAGCACGTTAAAGTGAAGATGTCCAAAAATTCAATTCACAATTAAGCACATCAAATCAAATTCTATCCCAAAACTCCATACACCAACAAACCGAGCCACCATCAGGCACCGGAAGTTCCGGACTGAGTCCGAAAGGGATCGCGGCCAAGTGCCATGCCGAACAATCCTTTTCAACTCAGGGGCCGTGATGTTCATGATGAACCATAGCACCGAATCTTCAATCTCCTTCATTAAAAGTCCCTCCAAATATTCCAAATCATCAATATCTTCATCGACTGCATCAGGGCCCCATCAGATCTAGATAATCTTTTCTGATTTTTTTCCTCGGCTTTTTGCTGTTTCCTAGGTGCAATATATCGGGTGTTCATATCGTCGTCGTTCGTCCTCTACCATCTTCAGTCTACGGTTGGAAATTGATAGGCCGCCTGTAAGAATCGCAGTCAGTATCATGGTCTAGACGTTTGATTGAAAATCGGGTAATTGGTGTATCAATGGAAAACAAACGATATTATCGCTATGTTTGTGGGTTGATGATGAATCACAAATTTAACATAAGAATTCTACTTACTTGAAGAGGAGAATGTGCGGCTCGGGGTCATGGACTTCATAGTGCTCCCAACCAAGACTCTATTATTGTTTTGTTAGTATATGTTCGTCCAGATTCATCCAACCTTTACAAAGCAGAAAGCATAATGGCCATACCTGAGTGATACCAATCGACCGCCATTCCTCCTCCCAGAGCAGCTTAAGGGTGCCAGTTCTAGGGTGACGGTAGTCATCCGGAATGGCCTTGAGCATGGCCTTGGGAATCTGGACGTGACGATACTCATACTCGTCGTCAGAGTAGCTATCGGAAAACGTAATGGTTAGTCATGTCATTATCCAAGCTAAGATTCTTGTCGCAAATCACTCGATCCCATCTATGCGACAGCGGCAACTTCGCAAGAGTCGCGCGAGCGCGTCAAGTGCAGTTGGACTCACCGAGCAGAGTAAATGATGTGCTCGACAAATTCATCGAGGTTGGCCCGTTCCGCATCCGATAGGATGCGCGGCTGCTTGTTGCGCCGGGACATATCAATGCCCATGTTTGACTTGTTGGACATCGTGATGGCTGTTTTTTATGTCGTCGTTGAATGCGATTTCGAATATGAGACAACTGGCGCGCAATGTAAAGTGGGGTCTTGATAATGGAAACCCGACGTCAATGTTAGTGAGAGTTTCGTTGAAGGATGTGATGCATAAGGGTGCGAGTAGAAATTGGACCAGCAAAAAATTCGCAGAGCGCGCGATAGAAAGTTGGGTAAGTGGTAGAGGAATGAAAGTTGAGAATAGAGCGGGAGGAAAAGAATTGACAAAAATAGGAACTAGGATTAGGGTGCAGGCTTAAAGCAAGGACGAGGGGCACGATTAAAATGAGTGCAGCTTGAAGGACAGACAATGACGACAGAATGTTGATTTAAGTGGAAAAAAAATAGAAGGAAAAAATTACGAGCTAGGACATAGATGCATGAATAGATCGATATAACAGATGGAAACCGAAGGTAGGGTAAACGAAACTATTTCCAGTAGGTACCTGCGCGTACCGAAGGTCGGTGGGAGGCAACTGCGGTGGCCATATCCCAGGTCTGTAGTCATAGGCAAAAGGGGAACCCGAATTCGAGGATTCAGTGAGAGTATCGGGGTTCATATTGATCTATGACGCTATGTAGTCGGTGAATGTGATCATACTGTTGTGTCTAGATTGCTACTACATCATTTGTTGTTTTGTGGGCAATTCTGCAAAGTTCGTTTTTTCATAGAAAATTTGTCATGACAATGTTTGTCACGATCTTTGTCCAACTCCAGAGTTTGCCTCACATGGACAACACGTGACATAATGCTTGGGTTTATTAACCCTATATATTGCCATTCAACAATGAATCAGGATTCAATTGAAATTCAATAGCCAATTTAGAGTTAAGAACCCAGACCCGGACCCCACTTTCACGTCGGTATTTTATCAACAAAAACCCTGTCGCGAGCTGCAAGATACAGCAACGCATCACCAAAACGACCTTGATCACAACATCGAGATAATTATTTGTCATATCAGCTGTGTTACAAGTTGTTTTGTGATTTACTTGCATGATATTGTTTCTACACATATACATGCAATTTTCATACAATCTTTACATTTTTTAATACATATAGTGCTATTGCATCGTGCTGCACATTCAGCCTTGTCCTTTGTCGAATCAAATATTATTGAATATTTGCGCGCACAATCGCATCGCATCGCATCGCAAGCCTGTCACCTAAAAGTAGTTTTTTTTTTGCCGCATTTTCGATTTGCGGATAACGGAGCTGTCTAGGCGACCAGCATCGCACATCGGCAGTAGCTCCAGCACTTGGGCCCCGGAAAATCCGCGCCTTCTGCCTCATTTTTTTTCGGGACTTGTCGCGGTCCACCATTCCATATTGGCGCATTATCCCAACGCAACATTTGCAGTGGATTCTTAGCTGCAGGCTCTTTATATTCTATAGCGCGTTAAGCTTCTCAAGTTGAAGTCGCTATCGTGGGATTCTCAATACTTTCGGAATCCAGGCTTCGGTTGCACGCCGCCTGTCCAATTTGGTGGTGCATAGCTTCAACTTCTCTCCCGTCAAATAGACGGGTATCTATATAGTCTCGAGATTTGCAATTTAGGTCTCACCAGGTCATCGTTTTCTATCGCAGTATAAGTCGCGCTATGGAAGCCCTCAAGGTAAATTTAACCATTCATTCCTACTACCAAAATCATGTGTAAATCGGCTGCAGGTCTATACATTGTCATGTGTCCTGTATTTGGTACCTGCATTGTAATTTGAATGATACATTTACTTACATGAATCTTTAGGTTATTGCCGCCAAGGGTGAGAACCCTGAGATCACTACTGAGGCTGGTCTCAAATGCATTCAGTCGATCCGCAAGACTATGGATAAGTCGTAAGTTAGTTTTATTGCATTTTACTCTGTTCTCGGATTACTAACTTTCTCAGGGGTCGTATTGTCTGTACATTCTTCGAGAAGCTGCCTCCGAAGACTGATACAGAATACTACCGCATCACTCGTCTCCCTATATCTTTGGAGACCATTGAGCAGGGACTCAACGAGGGTAAGTACAACAGCATGACCGAGATTGAGAGTGACCTGAAACGTATGGTTCAGAATGCAAAGGAACAGCACAATAAAAGGTCACAGATCTTTGAGGATGCCGAGAGAGTACGGAAAGCAGTCAGTAATTATATGGTCAAACATAACCCCGCTTACCTCGATCCCAACTACTCAGCGTTTGCCACACCTTTTCCTCCTAGCGACGATGAGGAGATGAACGATGCTGACGAGGGGAATGCCGAGAAGATGGATATCGACCAAGAAGGAAATGCTGAAGAGGCCGATGATAATGCTGGGCAGGAAGAAGAGGAGGAAGAGGAAGAGGAGGAAGTCAAGGCTCTACCAAAGAAACGTGGTCGCCCTCCGCGCTCATCAAATGCCGCCACCAACGTGTCATCTACCCGCCATTCGACTCGCACACCAAACAAAAAGTCCCTATCCGCGACTCCAACACTGGCTCCTCTGCCCAAGAGAACAGATGATGAACTCATGGAGAGTAAATCTTACAAAGGGTTGTTGTTCCAAGAGGCACAGGAGAAAATCGTGGAGGAGATGCTCCGAAAGGAAGAGGATGGTTACGACGGGCCATATTTTGAGGCCTTTATCAACCTGCCGCCTCGTGAGCTCAAGGACTACTATCAGGTTATTGCCGAGCCTTTGTCTTTGAAAAAAATGAAGAAGAACATCCAGGGTTTCCAAAGCAAGAAGGTTATCACTGGAGTAACACCATACAAGTCGTGGAAGGCTTTTGAGGAGAAGGCCAGTCTGTTGTGGAACAATGCGTACTATTACAACGAAGAGGGCAGCGAGATCTACGAGCTGGCGAAGGAACTAGAAAAGTTCTTCTATGAACAGCTTAAGGAGGCCAAGGCGTGTGTTGCGGAACCTGTCCAGAGTACCTCTACCAAGGTGATTCTCAAGAGCCGGACACCGGCCCCCGCCACTCAATCCAAGATCATCCTTCACTCTGGCAGAAAACGGCGGGATGAGTCTCCAGCGTCGCTAGTCTCTAGCCGCGGTCGCGACACTAAGGCCTCGTCAACACCCGTTCCTACCAGAGAGAAGAGAAGCCGGCGCGCCACTCCAACTGCTGGCTCTACTCGTGGCGCTTCAGTGGCTGCCCGCGATGGAGAAGAAGACGAGGAAGAGGAAGAGGAAGAGGAAGAGGAAGAGGAAGAGGAAGAGGAAGATGCCGAGATGGAGGATGCTGAGCGAGACGATGAGGAAGACGAGGAGGAGGGTGATGTCGAGGAGAAAGAGGTTGTGGAGGAGCCGCCTAAGAAGAAGCTCAAGCCCGTAACCTTGATGCGGTATCCCGGAAGAAGTAAGTCTAATTCAATACCCATCGATATTTGGTTGATATTTTTGCTGACCTATTGCCCTTTAGCTGTTGACGATGCTATTCTTCAGCGTGTCACCTTCCAAACAATTAATGTCCACGGCAAGCTCCACCAACTTGTCGTCAACGCGCACCCCGTCGAGCTCCGCCAGCACCATGCTTACCATCTTGACGGTTCATTCCTGAACCAGAAGATGCGTATCATCCCCAAGCCGCTGGCCAGTATCTTTAAGAACAGATTTGTCAAGTTTTACGTGGCGGCGGACAAGGCGCCGCTGGAGCCCACCGAGTATGTCAATACACCGACGGACTTCTTATTTGAGACTATTTTGCACAGAGGGGTGAACACAATTGAGATTCACTATATTGCAGGGCCGCCGGAAGGGGAGACGTTGCCGGATGAGGCGAGGTATGAGGTGGAGGTTGTGACGGTAACATTTAATGTGTATTCTGCCTTCTGAGGGATGAGGGGAGGGGAGGACTGGGATAGTATGATGGGCTATTGGTTGTGGCGTTTCTTGAAATTTTGTTATTTTCTTTTTGAGTGATTATTATGGTTCTGTTTGCGTTTCTTGTATTTCTTATCCCTGGTAGATACCAATTCAAAGATCAGTTTGTGGACAATGTTATCTATCTGTGTTATATTATGGCTTAATAGTGGTAGATATTAGTGATGGTAAGCGGGCGTCTAGCCAATGTTGATGTAGACCTTGACTTGGACTTCGTTTGCCCAGCCGCTACGGAGGTTCATCTCCTTCCAGGCGGCCTCGACGTCGATTTCGAGAACCCGGACATCTATAGGGCTGACCTTGACATAGTGAGGGGGAATCACCTGGCCCATCATGGTTACAAGGAGGTGGTCGGCAATGGTCAAGTCGGGCAACGACGAGACGAAGACGCCTTTTTCAGACAAATGTTAGTAATTACTCTTGCAATGTGTATGATTACATAATCAATATCCTTACCGAGGACACCGAGCACCTTGACAAACACATCGACCAGGACCCGCCTGTTAGCCTCCTGCTTAATCAAATCACCCACGATCGCTGCCGCCCCCATCATCTTCCCCAGCAACCCCAGCGCGGCTACCCCCACCTGGTACCCCTTGCTATCTTCAAAGAATTTCAGCTGGTACGCCGTCAAGATTTCGAATCCGCCGACGGGGAGATCCATAAGCATGAGGGACTTGGGGGTGTCTGGGGTGAGGATGCCAGTGAGGTAGCCGTTGGTGTGAGCACGGACGACGTAGTAGTGAGGGGTGTCTGGGGTGATGCCGGAGAAGGAGGTTAGGGGGATTAGTTCAGAGAGGGGGCGGGGGGAGGTGTTGAAGAGGGCCATGATGGGATAGCCGATGGCGTTGCCTATGAGAAAGGGGAGAGTTAGTTATGGATGTACTTGTAGTTGTTAAATAAGGGCTTACCGTGGTAACCAATGACTTTCAACAAGACATTGTCATGATACCCAACATACGGATCTCCCGCTCTAGCCACCGAACTCGGCCGCAAGACAACTGTCTTCCCCCTCACTGTTTCGCCCGTCATCTCCTTGATCAATTCCACATCATGCTTCCCCGGGCGATCCGTAATATACACCGGCCCTCCACTCACGCACCTCGCCGCTGCATGAAACCTCGCATACTCATGGCTCGTCTGGAACATATCCCAATCCGGCACCACGTTTAAATGCCGGTTCAGTAAGGCATTGTACGCATTTGCAAAGATATGCCAGGGGTGCGCGGCGGGGACATTGGGGAAGAAATCATCCGAGTTGCGTAGGACGACCGGCGGGCGGGTTCGAGGGACTTGGGAATGGAAAATGAGCTGCGGGACCTGCGACATGCACGAGATCACTTTATTCCCAAAGTGCTGCAGAGATGCCAGAGTCCAGGCATTTTGGTAGGGCTTGGTGAAGGCTCGGCGGGTCTGGGTTTTCTCAAAGGTGTCGATGGTGAACTGGGCATCAGTCTTGACGCCGTCGACGCCACAGGAGGAGAGGAAGGAGTAGAAGTCGTTGTAGAAGGTGCGGATGGAGGCTGGGGAGATGACGTGCATGGGGCCGCCTAGGCGGTGATGGCGGTTGATGGAGAGGGTTTCATATTTTTGGCTGATTTCACTGTCAGGGGAAACTCCACCCCAGTAGCCTGCGTGATATTATGTTAGTCTGGCATACACAATGCCTTTTAGCTAGTCTTTATGTGACTTACCAAACAGTGCGTGCCAAACGGCAACATGTCGGATGTTTCGGCATTTGGACTTGATGGTGGCGATTGTCTTCTTGAGGCCATCGGGGAAAGCCTTACTTGAGGCCTCGAAGCGGGTCATGGGATACTCAGTGGGTTGAGACCCGTTTTTGTCGATCGACTGCCAGTTATCGTCAATAATGAGAGTGGAGATCTTGATATTAGCAGCTTCAAGCTCGTCGAGGGCGTTGTAGATCTTTTGATCGGTGAGATCTTGGCCCAGAGAATTCCAGGTACCTTGCAATCATCAGTACAATAGAACTTATTTTGCTTTTCGTCTTTACTTACAGTAACCCAAACCATCGTACCAGTTCTCGTACCACATTGGCTTGACACCGTTGAGCCCTTCGTCCTGTGGCTCGGGCGGAGTGACATCAGCAACATCACTCTCAGAGCTACTGTACGGCCTCAAAGTGCGAGCCTCATAGACTGCAGCGGAAATGGCATTCTCAACACTATGACACGCAGTAACGATGACTGTGGCCTTTTGTGTTTGAGTCCCATCATTTCGAGCCTTATAGATGGGCGGTTAGACTTGAGCTCTTCATAACCGGTGTATTAATCACTTACATGTAACTCCAGTCCTCCACGATAATCTGGCTTAATGAAGGTGTTGGTGTCTTCAATACCGCTAACAGCGAGAAACACAATACTAACGCCAGATTCATTCAAGAAAGAGCACAGGATCACCGACTTGTCAGTATCGATCCGGGACCAGCCGTGGACAGGGCACAGCCAAGCCTCCCATGAGCGGGCCAGCCCGAACCATCTTGTAAACATTCACCAGTCAGTCAAAGATCAAGATTACGCTATCGTACAAAAGTCAAGAGACACATACCTGATGTATCGACCCCAAGGCGTACCAATCGGCGCAACCGTCCAATCGGACTCCGCACCCATAGCAACTCCCTTTACATCCAATTGCAAATTCCATACTGTCGCACCCGGAGACTGACTCACTCTCGAGTGTACAGAAAATGCCGGGTTCAAACCATGAACAATATCACTCAATTTACTGAGAATTTCCGCCAGCTCGGGCCGGTCCACAATCACAGTTCCATCCGCCAGTCCCGTTTCGGCCTGGACCCACTTCCACGGACCCTGCGGCCCCGCTCTATATTTGTAAGTGAAGTTGAAGCCCTTGTCAACGACCACATCCACGGAAAAGGTAGTTATCCCATTCTGAGATGCTTGGATGTTTTCGGGGCAAACCACCGATGGAATGGTATTCATGGGCAGTTCGATCCACTCGGAGTCTTTGCCTAGGCTGCACCAGAGAGCAACCTGCCAGTTGGGGCGAACGCCGGCGATTGTTGCCGTGACGATGGTTTCCCCATAGGGGAGTATGGTTACTTGGGCAAGAGGTGGGTAACTAGCTAGTCGGACCTCAGTATCGTCGCTAGTGGGAGCTGATTGCGGGGCGATAATGTGTTTGTAGCAGCGGACTTGATGCTCTGGCCCCTGAATTACGATATCTTCATCAACTGCAGCCATGGTGCAATGGGATTAGAAAGTATTATTACGACAAATACACGCAGCGAATATCGCTACTTTTGAGATTCAAGACACAAGTTACAAAGATTATGAACAAGATGGTGGTCACCAAAATGGGCAATCACCATAATGTTGGATTCTCCTTAGTTTGGGCAACTTCCCTGCTTTGGCAAACAACAACTTGCAGCTCACGTGCTGTTATAGGATATAGTAACTACGCAACAGGGCAATCTCATAGTTCAATGAATTAGACACTTTATGCAGTTATCTTATGTGAAATTTCTGTGATAGCTCACCCAAATAGCAGTGTATGCGATGTTTCGACCCGATATCTACCAAGTATTCAAGATATTCAGGTGGCGACCCGCTATCTGACATAATCCATAAAACTTCAAGCCAATAGCTGTCGGCCTAAATCCCAGGTTATACATCCGTGTCATTGGGTTTCCTTGGCTCGGTCAACCGAACAGGGGGCAAACTGAAAAAGCGTCCTTCGAGTCAGACACAGGAAGAAAAAAAAGTTGACTTGCGGCGTTTCTCAAGGTTTCATTTTCCAATGGCATTTCCTTTTCTAGCAGCCAATCCCTCCTCAACCAATGGGAATTTTTTAAAGAGCCTCGTCTTGTAATCGGCAGGGATTGGATTTCCGGGGGGATGGAAATCTCAGCCTGGCGGCTCTTGCCAATGAGATGCATGGCCGCCACAAAATTGCTACCTTGAAGGTTTAATGACGACACCACCACAACAAGACGTGTGCAACAAATGTTTGGTCACCACGATGCCGGACAATCTCCGGATCAGAGGAAAACACTCTACAGACCTAAACCCCCCTCCTAAGCTTGTTTAACTATAGCCTGCCTGTAATTTAACGACTGCAGCTGGACTTTTGGCGTGGATTGGGAGTACTGGCATCTGCTATATCAATGCGGGGTGCCTACTATTCTTTTCAAATCCTGATGTCGTGATTGGTTGTGCCACAGTACGCCACACCCTTTGCTCTGCTCGGAGCAGGTCGGAATATTGTGGAATATTTGTGCCTATAGTATTTTTTGAATTTTCCTGGCCTCGAAAGCAAGGCACCAAGAAAAGTACCTCAATCCAAGTTTGCCGTGGAACCATTGCAGAAAACCACTTCGACAAATTACTCAGTGTAGAGACTCCGTCTAATTCGCCGAAAACCGTCCCTTCCTTGAGCTCTCTCTTCGTTCTCTCTATCAATTCATCTTCTTCCTCCCCCGAGTCCTCCCACCTCCCTCCCCACAGTCGCAGATTTCACAACAAAAAAATGGCGTCGCGGAGACTAACTCTTAACCTCACCAACGGGCTTCGCACCTGCGCTGCGCCATCTCTATCTCTGAGACGGGGCCTCGCGTCACCCGCTTCCTCCGGTGTCATTGGCAAGACCCAGACCACAACTCTGAAGAATGGCCTGACCGTAAGCAACCATTCACCCAACCACTCCGGACCCAATGGACCGTCAATTGACATATTCATTTTGTTCGTGACCCGCCCTCCAGCTGACTCGGATTTTTATCACTTTAGGTCGCCACTGAGCACATGCCCTGGCTCCAGACCTCCACCGTCGGTGTCTGGATCGATGCCGGCTCCCGTGCCGAGACCCCCGAGACCAACGGTACCGCCCACTTCCTCGAGCACCTGGCTTTCAAGGGCACCAGCAACCGCACCCAGCACCAGCTGGAGCTCGAGATTGAGAACATGGGTGGCCATCTGAATGCCTACACTTCGGTGAGTCCCCATAACATGCAACATCGCCAACGACCATGACATCCCACAAGACGCCTCTCGATACTCTCGCTTGACCAATTTTATATTCAGTTCGACAAGCGCCAATTCGCAGCCCATTCCGCAACTCCATGAAAACACCGACGACTATGACATATCCCGAAAACGACAAATATCCCGCGCATATGAAAAGCACGATACATAGACAAGAGAACCCGTGAATATCTGTCAATTGAGGATCGAGAGTCCGTTGGGACGCAACCGTCAGACGCAAGCAACAATTTATATGATCATTCTGAACCCTCCAACTAACTAAAGACTCCTTCCCTCCACCACAGCGTGAGAACACCGTCTACTTCGCCAAGTCTCAGAACTCCGACGTTCCCCAGTGCGTCAACATCCTCGCCGATATTCTCCAGAACTCCAAACTCGAGGAGTCCGCCATTGAGCGTGAGCGTGATGTCATTCTCCGCGAGTCCGAGGAGGTTGCCAAGCAAGTTGAGGAGGTTGTCTTCGACCACCTCCACGCCACTGCTTTCCAGCACCAACCCCTTGGCCAGACCATACTGGGTCCCCGTGAGAACATTCGCGACATCACCCGCACTGAGCTCACCAAGTACATTGAGAAGAACTACACCGCTGACCGGATGGTTCTTGTTGGTGCTGGTGGCATTCCCCATGAGAAGCTGGTCGAACTCGCTGAAAAGAGCTTCTCCGGCCTGCCTACCAGCACTTTGACTTACTCCGTTGAGAAGCCCAAGGCTGACTTCATCGGTTCTGATATCCGTATCCGTGACGACACCATGCCCACCGCCAACATCGCCATTGCTGTTGAGGGTGTCTCCTGGTCCTCTCCCGACTACTTCACCGCCCTGGTCACCCAGGCCATTGTCGGCAATTACGACAAGGCTCTTGGTAATGCCCCTCACCAGGGCTCCAAGCTTTCCGGCTGGGTCCACAAGAACGAGCTGGCTAACAGCTTTATGTCTTTCTCTACTTCCTACTCCGACACTGGGTACGCATTTTCCATCCCATGCTGATATAAGCCGATGTACTCCACGAGAATCTGAATACTAACATGAACACAGTTTGTGGGGTATCTACTTAAGCACCGACAACACCGAAAACCTGGATGACCTTGCTCACTTCACCATCCGTGAGTGGATGCGCCTGTGCACCAACGTTGGCCAGGCTGAGGTTGAGCGCGCCAAGGCTCAGCTTAAGGCCTCTATCCTCCTGTCCCTGGATGGCACCACCGCTGTTGCCGAGGACATTGGTCGCCAGATCATCACCACCGGTCGCCGCATGTCCCCCGCCGAGATGGAGAAGTCTATCGACGCCATTACCGATAAGGATATCATGGACTTTGCTTCCCGCCACCTGTGGGATCAGGATATTGCCATCTCTGCTGTTGGTTCTATCGAGGCTCTGTTCGACTACGCCAGACTGCGGAACACCATGAAGCCCAAGTTCTAAACTAGCTTAAACTGAACGAACTCGTTAGACGTCAGGTTGAAGTCGAGTTAATGAAGGAGGGTTTTATGCCATGTCTTTTTTCCCCGTTTTTGTGCCATCACCTACTGCTGCTGCTGTTGCTGTCATCATGTTCTAGTCACCTGACAGCTTGATGCCCATGTCGACAATATGCATACGTGTTTTTTATACTACTTTCTTAGCTATTTCTTTTGTTACATTGGTTGTCTGTCTGAGCTTTTGTGGTGCAGGCGTCAACTGGTCATTTGTCATTGGTTCACCACCTACCTACTACCGTCTTATATCCCGTTGTTTTATTACATATCATCTTTTTCTTCTTTCTCTCTTCAGAAGGCTTCCTCATTGTTGTTTCTTATTTGTGTGAACCAAAAACAACCCTCTGGTGATTTGACAAAGTATCGACGGACGAATGTTACGGGCTCATATCGATAGTGCCTTTGCGATGGAATTTGGCACCGATATAATGAGAGGGCACATCTGCGAGCTAATCACACGGATATATGCAAGCTCAAGGACACAACGGAGACGGAATCCCCAGCTAGCTAACCAGCTACCCAGTAGGTAAAGTAGAGGACACACACCCGGCCAAGTAGACCGGCGTTGAGCCCTTTGCATCTGTATTATCATTATCCAGAGTTTAGATTTTGCCCTTTTTTATACCGTTCTGTAATAAAAGGCTATACAAGTATCTAATGGGAGATGTACAAAGTGCGGGAGATTAGAGAAAGAGGGGGGATTGTCAGAATCAGGCACTATAGAAGCATCGTGTAGAAATATCAAGTTGGGCTTTCTAGATTTTTTTTTCTTCTGGGGTAGATTGAGGCCTGTTATTTGATTGGAGAAAAATTTGGACTTTTATTTTTCTTGTTTTAATTTTTGACGATATGCTAAGTGTGTGACATATGCTATATCTGTGCAACGTTACGTTATTGTGAGGTTGATCAGGTGTACTGGATGTATCGAGATCTAATAAGGTGATGGTATGGGGAAATCACGATATGTCAGTCACACTTGGAGGATTATATCATCTGTATCCATCAAATATGTCCGTCTATTCTTTTTTACTGCAACAACAAACTAAAAACGAACTGCAAACTGGCAGTCAAAAAAGTCAAATCATTCCTTCTCTCTCTGTCCCATCCCATAATCTTCCCAATACATATACATCTACACAGGTAATTTACAAGTTGTTCTTGGTAATGTAGTCAAGGCGGATCCCAACGGCACGCTTGTGGGCATCCAGTTCCTCGACGGTGGCCAGGTTCATGATGGCACCACCAAGATTTTTGAGGCCGTCAGCAGTGAGGTTTGAGCTGGTGATGTGCTTGACGAAAGAAGCAAGGTTGAGCCCAGAGTATTGGCGGGCGTAACCGTAGGTGGCTGGAGTACGTGTTAGTGATGAAATATATGGGATATGGATTAGTTCGACTGAAATACTTACGAAGGCAATGGTTGACACCGGCAGAGTAGTCACCAACAGACTCGGGGGTCCATTGACCAATGAAGACGGAACCAGCGTGCTGGACAGACTTGACTAGCTTCTCGGCATTCTCAACTTGGAGAATCAAGTGCTCAGGAGCGTACTGGTTAGAGATTCTCATGGCCTCCTCAACGGCATCGACAAGGATGGTCACAGAGTGAGAAATAGACCCTCTGACAGCGTCAATTCTAGGCAAAGCCATAGCCTGGTTGTGAAGCTCCTCCTCAATCTCGAGAAGCTTCTTCTCGCTCAGACCCACACCAATAAGAACGACCTGGGAGTCCTTGCCGTGTTCAGCCTGGGACAGCAGGTCGGAGGCGACAAAAGCGGGAACAGCCTTCTCATCAGCGACAACAAGGACTTCAGAAGGACCAGCAGGCATGTCAATGCTCACGCAGGCATTGGTATCGTTGGAGATGACCATCTTAGCAGTGGTGACGAACTGATTACCGGGGCCCATGATCTTGTCGACCTTGGGAATAGACTCGGTACCGTAAGCAAGGGCAGCGACGGCCTGGGCACCACCAGCAAGAACAATACCCTCGGCACCAGTCTTGTGGGCAACGTAGACAACCTCAGGAGTGGGGCAGCCATCAGTACGGGGAGGAGTGGCGAAGATCAACCGCTGGCAGCCGGCAACCATGGCAGGAACAGCAAGCATAAGAGCAGTCGAGGGAAGAACAGCAGTACCACCAGGGATGTACAGACCAACGGCTTCAATGGGGCGGACGAAACGAGAGCAGATGACACCAGGCATGGTTTCGACCTCAAGGGGCTTGTCCTCCTTCTGGGCAGCGTGGAACTTGCGAATATTCTCAAAAGACAGATCGATAGCAGCCTTGGTCTCGGGAGAAAGGTCCATAAGCTCTGGGGCAAAAGGAGCCTTCAGATAAGCGTGCTTGAGAGTGATGACCTTTTCAAAAGTGCGAGTGTACTTGAGGACGGCAGCATCACCGTTATCACGGACGTCATTGATGATGGGAGTGATAATGTTGACAATGGCATCAGGGGAGCGCTGGGCGGGACGCTTGAGAGCATCGATCAGCTCGGCCTCAGAAATCTTGGTGGTGTCAATGCGCTTCATGACAATGCGCTCATCAGAGGCAGCAGGAGCGGCGGCAGCAGATGCGGGGGTAGGAGCAGGGGCGGCAGGAACAGCAGTGGGAGCGAGGGTAGTCGCGATATCTTCCCTTTCGGCCCATTTACCTTTCGCATCACCCTTTCTACGCTTAACCTTCAAGCTCTTGGCATCAAGATTTCTCTCAATGACAGACAGGCTCACTCCGGAGGCGACAGCCCGGGTAAGGGCAAAGTAGAACAGGTCGGCAGCCTCCCACGAAATCTCGTCAGCAGTCTTGGCATCACAAAGCTCCTCAGCCTCCTCCATAATCTTGGCACGCAGCAGCTTCTCATCAGAGAATAGTCTAGCAGTGTAAGAGCCGACAGGAGCAGACTCCTTGCGGGCCTTGAGAGTGGCCTCAAGCCTGGAAAGACCGCGCAATTCACCAAAGCAGCCAAACTGCTCCATGTGGCAGAAGCGACCCTTTTGGCGGATGACAAATTTCAGAGCGTCAAGATCACAGTCAAGCGACACACTGACTAGCTCCTGGGTATCACCGGAAGTAAGACCCTTGACCCAGAGGCCACGCTTACGGCTTTGATAGACACCAGCGGAAGACTTGATAGCCTCGTTGACGGAGGCAGCACTGCTGTAGACGAGACCCAGAGAGACCTCGCGCTCATCAACGACAACAGTGGGGAGAAGACCATCAGTGCGGTCGCTCCTCCAGAAAATAGAGAACAATTTCTCGAGAGAGAATTTGGAAGCATCGTCAGTGGCAGTAGTGAGGGTATCGGCGGGAAGGACGACGACGGCGCCGGCAGATTTAGCGTTTTCGAGCACAGTGGTATCAGGGACAGCAGCGCGAACGAATACGGAGCCTTTAACAGCCTTGATTTGGGCGAGTGACTCAGAATTGGTAAGATCAGCAGATTCGACCAAAGCGGGACCAGTGACGTCTTGCACAAAGCTGACAATTGGGAGTACACGGGAGCCGAACTCGCCGAACTCGCCGATAGAAGCGGCGGGGACAAAGACGGAGCCGACACCTTGATCCAGCAGGTTGGCGATAGCATCATAGGAAAGGCCGGTGCCGTTGACGAAAGCCTTGGCGAGAGAAATGCCCTTGGGAAGGGCACCAGCGGACTCGTAAAAGACGGAGCCCAGAATTTCGATTTCAGAGGCCTTCAAGCCCGTAGTGGGGCCTGAGGCGGGAACGCTAACCACAAAGGGCAGCGGCAGAGTGGTCTCCATGGTAAAATTCGATATGACAATGTGTGAAATATCAAAAGCAAAACGTCGTACAAACTATTAAAACAATGGAATAAAAGAGGCACGCAAGGTACTATAAAACAAGTAGGTATCGCGGATCGGAAAGGTTAACAGTGGTAGGACCAAGGGTAGAGAATGTTTAGATCCTGCTTCAAATATAGTTAGCATCCCAAAGGTTGAATTCTCGACTATCTTGAATCACATCAAGGATTAATCGACTCTAGAGACTCATATTTTCTTGCGACGGGAAAAATCTCAAATCTCTATCTGCCCATCAATACCTAGGTGTTGTCGTGCTAGTGACTGATGGAACAAAATCGGCTCATTAGTGGTTGACTCCCTCCCGGATTTCCAGAAACGGCATAGAATGACCAATTGACCAATGAGTCAGTACGGATTTTGATTTCAATAAACATTGGCGTGCTCCTGCATCGGAACCTGTGCGTTCTTTGATGACGGCAGCGTATCGAGCTACGCTTATGGGTTAAGCGCACGCTAGATGGAGAGGGTTATGGCGGGGTTGGTGGGGTTAAAAAAGAGTTATCGATTGGGGACTCACAAGATAATGTTTGTCGAATGTTAAATCAAAAGTGAATGACCAGAAATCAGTTCATTCGGGTAAATGGGATGTCACCATTATGTCCATTTTCGCGATTCTGCGGTTGACGATGGCTGAGACGATGCAATGCTTCAATATGACTCAATTAGTTGTGGAGAGCAAGAAAGAGTTCAATGATAACATAAGACATCATGCATCCTGGGTTTGATAAAGTTAGGGTCGATGTTGACCCTAGTTTTCCAAACCCTAATATGTGTCAGTAAAGATCACAATAACAAACTACAGCCATAATGTAAAAGAACTGAGCCGGAATCTGGCGGCCCATCCTCACCGACATTATTATTTCTTAAGGGGAGTGCCCATCTATTTCAATCCCACAGCTACACAGTATCTGTATTTTTGTCTGACGTCACAAGTTTTCTCAAATACATTACCCGGTAAACTCCAACATTTCAACATCGTCAACCACTATGTACTCGTGAGGCAAAGTATGTACCCCAATCTTCCCTCGAAGCCCTGTGCATCACAATATCCAGACCAAAAGCACGGAATATCCCATTCTAGAGCAGCTCATCCAATTGCCAAGGTTATCTTGGTTTATGATGGATATCAACTCACGCTCATATTCTTCCTCGCATGATGATAATCTATCAGGCTATAGAGTGAATCATTCTTGCCATTTCAGAAGCGAAATAAGACCAAAATAATAAAAAAAACACCGACTGTTGAGCCGCGAAACAAGCAAAGACTGCTCAGCTAATCTGGTCAAGAAAAGAAAATATGCATGCTTTTTTTATGTTTTGTGACGAGTTCTTGCGGCTCTGCTTTTCCTTGCCATAAGGCCCACACCACCTCGGCATTCATGCGTCAACAAATGTCTATTTACATTTGTCGGTCACACCAAAACATCACACCACTCAAGACACATTGCATTCACTAACAGCACAAACGGCCAAACTTACAGCTCTACTTTTTTCTTGGATCAGATGTTCATTATCGCTACTCAATTCATATTCCCTCTGTAATTATCTAGTTTGGCCGGTCGGACCATGATGTCGACTTAATTGCCCCGCCTCTTCCTCTGCTCCTGTGTGCATACTTGTCGAACTCCTTCTCTCTCCACCCGGTGCTGCACCTTGAGCCCTTTGCTGTCGCCCATCCCCACTGGTTCCGTATTCTATTTGACCCTCTACTCTGTACGTTGCATGCTGAATGTTGTCCGGTCGTCCGCCTTATTTTCTCAATGCGTGCATTGGCATTGTAACCACACAAAAAAGTTCAGATGTTGATGTTGTGGATTGGACTGTGAATGTGCGGTCAGTTTGTGGAGGATTTCGCAGGTGTCACTGAGATACATGGTCTGGATCACGATGCAAATGCACGATATATGTGAGTGCGTGGCACAGATACGGTTGATCATCATTGTCGACTTGGTCCCTCCTATGACGTTAGCGTCTCCTTGACACAGACACAGCTGCATAATATCTCCCCCCCAACAATGAATTCAGGCTAAGTGCAATCTGCAGGGACGACAATGAACTACAGCTCCGTGTGTCCGTAAGGAAACCGTGATGTTTCTCAATCTAAAGTCACGATTCAACATATCACATCACAAGAAGAAATTTGGAAGTATTGTTTTGACATATTTTTCAATTCTTGATATTGTGGCGCCCGTTTTCGCCCGCGTATATATCTCATAACATGAGCCTGGCATGGTCGTCTTACGCATGCGCTATGCTAAACGCCAGCTCAAGGCAAAAATAAGGAAAATAAAAGGAAAACCCAACAAACAAATAATTAAAAAAAAAAAGAAAACAGAGATCGTGGTCTATGGTATCATCGTCGGAAAGAGTATCAAATCAAGTACGGCCATGTGCGTAAGAGATGTTGATAAGTGATGCTTTTTTTTCGGCGGGTGCGTTTTTTTTTTAGTAGATGCGACCCTTCTGCTCGGCCTTGATGGTAGTCTTGCCCTCGAGGACCTTCTGGCAAGTGACCTGGATGTCGGCCCAGTTGCGGAAGTTGACGAAGGGAATCTTCTCGCGCTCGCAGTAGGTGACGAGGTCACGGTCGATCTTGCAGAAGAGAAGGTCGGTCTCGCGGGCAGCGCACTGGTCAGAGACACCGTCACCAGCGTACATCATTATGGGGCGCTGATCGACGGGGATCGAGTTGTACTTGCGGAGCTCAACGGACTTGTCATGACCCTCAATGCTGTAGTGGGAATTACTGGTTAGCAGGATGTTCACAGAGAAACGATGTGGTGACAAGTGGGCTGAAGAGGAAGCTTAGGGCCTCCTGCAGTGGAACCCTGGATCGCGGGGGAGAAGATCGTGAAATGTGTGTAAATTACTGAAGAGGGAACAAGAATTTACCTGTCATCACGGAACTTGAGGGACCAACCATCGGCATCCTCAATGTCACAGCCAGGCTTAGCCTGGATGTCGTTGGAGATAATCTCGATCTCGTCGACGTACTCCTCACCCAGAGCCTTGGCCAGCAGGGCACGGATGATGGGCTTCATTCCACCAGAAAGGACAACGATGGGGACGTTGTTGGCACGAGCCCACATGAAGAACTTGGGGAACTCGGGGTCGATCTTGGTGTTGTCCAGCAACCACGTCTGGGCAATAGAGAATGGAGTCTGGACGGAGTCCATCATCTCGTTGAAGGCGTCGCGGAACGAACGCTGGCCGTCGAGGACAGCGTTGTTGGCAGCGAGACGCTTCTCATACCCGTAGCCAATGGCATCGCAGAGCATGTAGTTGGAGTCGGAGGTGGTGACAGTACCATCAAAGTCAGTGAAGAAGATGACCTTGGGGTTGGTCTTCATAGCAGGGGGGATAGTAATGGCCATTTTGACGGTTTGTGTAGTGGTAAACAAACAAAAAAAAAAGGATAGTAGTGATGATACTATAGTGTAGTGTATAGTAAATGATTGAACGGGATATCAAAAGGATATTTTTCTTTACTTTAACTCTGTAGTAGAGAAGGGAATGAACGTTGATCTGAAGGAGCGAGATCTTGTCTGGATCGAACAAGAGAAATCGAGATGGGAAGAGGGGTGAGGAAGTCGATGTTCTTATACTCGAGCGAACCCTCGATATACTCGTTCAAAGGTTTCCTCTGTAACCAACGTCAAATCAACATCTGATCCTTTACTCGGGCCCATATCGATCAATCCTAGGCCGTATCCAGCGAAAGCCATGCCATGACGTCCTTCGAGGACATCAGTCTCTGACGTCGGTATCAAAGCCATGCTAGGAAAAGTACCAAAAGTATGGAATCATTTTATTTCCTGAACAGGTTACAAGAACGACCCTCTCTTTCTTTGTGGCAGGGGGGTGCGAGATAGAGGGAGGGGGAGGGTACCAAATAGGTACCGAATACATACCCCCTCGACAAAGTTAAGGCTGTCTCTGAAGGTACCGAGGACTCGGCTGTTCGTGATGTACTCTTCCATACAATTTGCACAAGGTACTTAGTTCCACTGTACTAGCCTCCTGCAGCTCTAGCACCTCCCAGCATTGTGCATCACCACGAACCTTTTCCGTTTTGGTAAGCGGTCATCCAACCCACCACACTAGGGTAAAGGAAAAAGCGGGACCCTTGTCCGTCCAAAGGGTTTGGCGTTTCCGTAGTTCAGTCCACATTAGGTAAGATCAGTAAGATCAAGTATAGTTTATCGTTAAAGTGTTCACTGTATCCTCTGATAGACTATAATTGTCTAGGTAATTCTCTAATTATCTAGAAGCTAGAACTAGAGTCTGTACAATTCGATTTTTTTTGCCTTTCGCCATAGGCATATCCGGACCTCTGGTACAAGTCTCTAGCTACTGGAGAAATAGAATTACAGTCAGTGCATATTCCATGAACTGTCCGCTAAAACCTTTAAATTTTCATTATTCTTTTATAGCGGACAGCGGAAACTTTAGGGCCTTTACACACTTCTCTCCTCTAGTGCCAATAGGTAGGTCCGCCCAATACCAGATGTTGGTCTTCCACACGGCTCCGACGGCCCCACGTCGTATCGGCGCAACTCAGCATTTGTAGTGTTTGTTGTGTTGTTGTCATGTGTGGCAGGATTCCGGGGGGTGGCCTTGCAGGTAAGGGTGCGTTTATTGTGCAGGAAGGAAGGGGCCTGTTTTTGTTGCTTTGTCTATGGCGTCATATGGCCCCACCACCAGCTGCCATGGGTGAATAAGAGTGACTAACAGTGGCACTCAGTGTGTAAAGGTTCCGAGAAGGCCCCTGTGGCCCAGTAAAAACAAAGGAAGAACAAAAAAATCAATACCAACAAAGGCTTCTTGTTGAGGCTCCGATGAGGCTCCAGCCACTAGACCCACTTCGGGAATCCTTCTTGAGGCGTGAAGAGATTATCGATGAGCATAAGTGAATGGCCTGGGTACCACGACCCATGCAATTATCACGGCCACCGTGAGATGAGGCTGTTTCAGATGAACCCTTTCATTGATTCCTTTGACAATGGTCGCTTTTTTCTCCTAAACTCCACGATGCAGATAATCAGCACATCTCAAATGCCTCCTGTCAAGCAGCTCCCTGACTTGTCAAAGCTCTTTGTGCTTCGTAAGGCGGTAGTTCCGCCTGTCACACACATACAGTTTATCATACATCATACAGCAATGCAATAAACACTCGCACCCCTCCGAACACCAAGCATCGCCCGTACAAGCTAAACACCTCACTGGCCCCCACTGCCGTTATAAATGACAGCGGAGCCACTAATTACGCCGTAGCGAAACCCGTAATGCGCGCACTGGTAATTTTTGAACCATAGTGGACTACACTTCTGTAGATTTGTCTCCTGCCCTGTAATGCCCTATATGTCTGGGGTTATATCCCTATGTATTGTAAAATTCAAATGGACTGAGATATTAAATTGTTCTTCATTTTTTAAAATAAAAAATATGTATAAGGTATGGTGAATATCAGCAATAAAAATCCTTTGAAAAGAAAATCAATAAAAACAATATCACTAAAATCTTCAGATCTAGAGCAATTCAATAATTCTCATTACATCCTGTTAGTCTAGATATTCATCATTTTGTAGGCCTCTACTTTGACTGACATGGGCTCATTTTTCGTGATTTTTACAAATACCTATCGTTTTGCCGTGCATCTAGTAATTTCCTACAGTAGTCCGTAAAGAGGGGCACACTTTTAGACAAAGGATTTCAGGGTGAGGGGCCGGAGGAGCACCGATCAAGTTCAGGGTTTAAGGCGGGAGGGGCAGAAACGGACGGAGTCGGACTCAGGCAGTGGTTTCGATTATTCACTTTAGACATTCAACAGCAGAACTTTGTCCGTGCAAAGAAGGCTGATGAAGAGCCTGTTAAGTGCTTGGAATGGGAGGGATTCTATTCAAGCGGGCGTTGTGGATTGGGGAAGCAACAGCAAGATTTGATGATGACGATACTGACGTCGAACCAACTCTTGGGGGCAGCAGTAGCATTAAGCAGGAGGAAGCGAAGTTGGGATTTTTGGAATGAGTAGCACGTTTCCTGCAGGCGAGGAGGGGAAGGGGAGAGGAGGGGTGGGATAGTGGGGCTTGGAACAACGGAGCCGAAGTTATTGGCCCTGGTGCTGAAAGTATCTGAGCAATTCCAAGCGCAATATGGCCGCTCGACGCAAAATAAACAAACAATTATCTTCAAGAAGAAACGTTAACCATTCAGCCGTTCATCTTCACGTTACAGCTTACAGTTCAACCACCATCATTGGCGAGCCGCTTCTCCTGCATATTCGGACGCATCCCGGCGGCCACAAAAACACAATATAGCGGTGATAGTAAAGCCGTGATTGACAAGCGTGGCTCGAGAAATGATTACATGCTACGGTTTCTTTTTTTTTCATCGGCCCCGTCTACCGGCCATTTGATCATCCTTCCGTATCTCTTCGTGTTCTCGAGGTGTTAATTGATTTGCGCCATACTGTACTGATGCATCTTTTTATACATACACATTCTATAGCTCCTATTGCTCATCCTAGTGATAGCACACACCACCATCACCAGCTTTTTTTTTCGTACAAACCGGCATGTCAAAGGTCTAGTCAAATGCTGGTCGTTCGTCAAAGAAAAGTTGCACCCGAACCAGCCTGGTCCTACGAAAAACAAAAGTGGGTCCTGATCCAGAGATAAGGCAAGCCAATGACGTCTCATCCGAAATGAGGCTGTCGCTGTCAGACCAAGTAAGTGGGTGGGCGCATACGGGGGGTCGGTGAGGAGGGGGGAGACCACCACCATGATGCGACCCGCAATTTTGTGCTTTCTTTTTTTCATGGTTTTGTTGATGCAAGTCTTTATGGGCGGGATTCTGGAAGTGTGTGCTTTAGGTGGCGATATATGTGTGCTATATGCAAGGCAACTTTACGGCCATGAGTTGTGCACGATGACGAGGGGTTCTGTCGATGGTATTTTGGCCGGTAATATCCCGGAGCGTGGCGTGGTGCACATATTTAGTTGGGTCAGCCGCCGCAGGGGGATATGTGACACCACGGGGAAAGTTCTTTATCTTACATGAATATGTACGTGTAGTTGATTTGTTACAGGATGGTCTCGATAGTATTCGTGATGTTTTGTGGTTTGACAGGCATATGTTGTGGTATTGATGTTTTAACGGCCTATCTAATTCTATTAGTTATATTGTGGCGAGTTGCTGCCGGTTTTGTATTCCGTATATGGCTAAACTCAGGAAAGTCCGCCACTAACGAATTACGAAGAAAAAAAAAAGCCCGTCTCACGCTAGAATTCATAGCTGGAAGCGGCATCGAAGATCTTTTTTTTTTTTGTTTATTTTTTTGTTTAGTTCTGTTTAGCAGCGGTAGTAGTGGCAAATGGATGATTCCTTGTAAATAAGCAGATAACAAGCCGTCAGACAAAAACACGCCGATTCGAAGGAATGATACTTGGTTGATAGCGGCAAAAGTTTAATGGCAAAAATCTTAACCGCACTTATTGGTAAAGAATGCCTGTTTCATTTTGCTTTGTTGTTCTTGTCCAATCACGCCTGTGAAAGACAACACGGCAGAGCCATGGCGGAATGTGCGGAGAAGGAGAAAAGAACTATTCTGGGCCACAATGAATTCTATGAAGAAAAATAAGAATAACTCACAACACCAAAGAATTGTTATGCTTCAGCTTAAGTTCACTTTGTTTATCTTAATTTACGAGGAAACCAATTGGTAAGGTTTATTGAACCTAGATTTGGTAAAATGTCTTAGCAACGTGCAAATAAGACCATATCAAAAACATCCGCTCATTATGTAAAGTTGGCGCATCTCATTCTGGGGCCACCGCCGCTCTTTTGCCAACGGAGTAGTATTGTTTACGGAAGTACTGCTCATTCCCCATAGACCTCCGACAGCAGGTCGACCGGCTCCCGGCTATGAAAGCCCCGGACAAGCGCAAATCGGAAACATGCGACCGAGTAGGGTTAACGGGGTTGCGGACAAGAAGAAAAAGGCGGTCAGAAGCGAAAAAAAAGAAACCCCACTACGTTTGTTGTCTCATGTACGACTGTGACAGAATTGAACCAAACAAGCTGCGAGTTGTGGGTCTGTTTAACGTCGAGATCTACTTTTGGTGTTCAGCCAAGTAATCCGGCGCCGCAGCCTCATCGACGTGTATTGGCGATACCATGTCGACCGAACTTGTGAGTGTGTGAGAGAAAGAGAGAAATGGCCCAGAGTTGGTAGACAGAATATTTACTATAGCCGTTACAAAACCACAAAGACACTGAATTACTGGATTACACAAACACAGAACCGTCGTTTTTGTGGTTGGTTGGCCTTCCTTTTCCATGCGGGTCTGACATCTCAAGGAACAAACAACCTCGGGTATCGTGGGTTAACTGAAGGGGACAAACCCACCCCACCATTGTCATTCCTTCTCACACTCACTTGAAAACGGATTCAATCCAGTGGCCCTTGCAGCCCGCGAGACCCACAAACACTAACAGCTCGCTCAACAAACTGTCCCAATCTCAATAGGGGTTTGCAGACGTCACTGACTAACCCTCATTCATTAGCTCTCAACCCTTGACCCCAACATTTGGTTGGAATTGGGGCATACAGACAAAAAGAGTGACCCATTGGGAACTTGAGAAGTTGTGTAGGTGTATGTGGGTCCGCTGGATATAACCGCTATCGTCATCCCCATCAGCTCAATCACATCCAAGAGTTGTGCGAGTGTGTGAGTTGCAAGTGAATATCAAGCGACTCCATCTTGTCTCTTGATCTTCGTTTGCGTAGTTTTATTCACCAATCCTCGCATACTTATTTCCATTTATCCGGAGCTTCACAACTACACGCCCCCTCCACACCCCCTTCACCCGGCTCCGAAAACACCGCAGCCCAACAGCCGACCGAGCAGACTTTACGCCTTGAGGACCTTTTCTTTTGCCTGTTGCTGTCCGTGGCCCCAAAGAATACTGCAGTAGCATCTGGCCTGCGCAGGAGTGTTGCAAGTATCGACAAAGTGAGAGGATACTGTGCTTCCCGCTGTTCTTGCCGCCGGGTTTTATATTTTTGTTATTGTTTTTTCTTTTTATTTTTTTTTCGCCTCCTCTATCCCCGAGATTGAAGCTTCCATTTATTCTCTGACATCACACAGAAACCAACAATGGATGTGTTGCTGCGGCCGGGTGCCCGAATGTCATTGGGTGTTGTCCGGGCGCTTCATGCCAACGGCAGTGTAGGCTTACGATCTCGTAATCACATGATTTTCTCAGCTTATCAAACTGTTAGATTGGGATTGGGACACTACAGAAAAACACTGAACCAATTGCGAACATACTCGGCCAACCAAAAGCCGCCTTCTGATTCAGACTTTGACATTGAGAAGTCTCCATTTGCGCATCTTCTCAAGAAGACTGCTTCTACACCCTTGGACAACATAACGTCATCGATGCCAACATCACCGGCATACACCTCCACACCACCATCCGACATTACCACTACCACCAACACTACTATACCATCAGACCACACTACAGAATCCTCATTATCATCATCATCATCGTCATCATCGTCATCATCATCATTACCGACATCATCATCTGCATCTGCATCCACGGCGAAAACAGCCGAGCCCTTGTCCGACCCGAAAGACGCCACTAGTCCCAATGGGGTCAATACCCGAGACCTCCACAAGAACCTCCAGGAGACCATAAAGGCCCTTCAAGAACGCTTTAGTGTGTTTATGGATAATGTCCAGAATCGCATCGTTCACGCCAGCGAGACTCTCAATATCCTGACGGGTTACACGCCAATCGAGAAGATCAAGAACTCCAATGCAGAACTCGAGACTTCCTTGGCCGATGCTCAGAACCGGGTACGGTCCGCACGTAGTCATTACAAGACCATGCATACCCGCCGTGCCGCCACACAAAGAGAAGTAACCACCCTGCTGGCCCGCAAAGACGTATGGACGCCGGCGGATCTCGAGCGGTTCACCCAGCTCTACCGGACCGACCACGAGATGGAAAGCCAGGTTACGGAAGCCTCCGAGAGATTGACCGAGGCCGAAGCCGAGGAGCAGACTCTCAACACCAAGCTCAACCAAGGGATCCTTCGCCGGTATCACGAGGAGCAGGTGTGGTCGGACCGTATCCGTCGGGCCAGTACTTGGGGAACCTGGGGTCTGATGAGTGTTAACATTTTGTTGTTCCTGGTGCTTCAGTTTATTGCCGAGCCGTGGAAACGGAACCGTTTGGTCAAGGGTGTGGTGGAGGAGGAGAAGGCTGTTTTGGAGGAAGTTCGGGAACACCTTGACCACATTATGAAGACCATGGAGGACAACCTCGCCAAGGTTCATGCATTGACGCAACCGCCTCCTACACCTTCTGTGCTTGAAGTTGCCGAGGGGCTTCCTCCCGTTCAGCCTGAAGAGGAGAATCTCCAGCTTCTCCCCTCTGAACAAATGGAGGAGCCTGCGCCTCGTACCCTGTCACAGGCGTATACGACCAAAGGATTGTTGTCGTTGTACTTCCCCAAGCCATTGAGTATGGATTGCTCGTGGGAAGAGTTAGTGCGGACGCCTAAGCTGTGGCAGGATATCGCTGATGACCTGACGTCGGATAGAGCGATTGACCTGCGGATGCGCGATGCTACAACGTTGATGTTGGAGGGGATGGCATTAGGCACTGCGGTGACGGCGGTCGTGGCTGCCGTCATTATGGGATCTCGTTAAGTTTAGTTGGAGACTTTTGGGTGTTGAGATCCATGATATCCAGGTTACTGGCTGTGACAAACATTTGTTCCTGAGGGCCTTTCGGTATGAGGGCTTGGTTAGCGAACGAGCGGGTTGGTAATGGTGTGGTGTTAACAGTGACACGAATTAGAGAAGGACGGTCTGCTGTTGGACTTTTTGGCATATAGGTTGGAGTTTTTGTAGATAATCATTTTTTTTGGGAGGGGGGGGGAGGTGGAAGCTCCTAGTTTTATAGAACTAGTGTGTAATATTATGACGCCACATATTTTTGTTTCATAGACTTTTTATCTTTTATTTTTCTTTGTTTCTTTTTGTTCCTGCACTAGGTGATCCAGTTTGTAGGTATCTTGTTGGAGCGGTCTATGGTGGCTCATCACCGGTTAACTTGGTGCTAATGGCCCAGCTATTAACATAGCTAGGGACAATGATGTAGTAAGAAAGATGTTAAACTAGTTGGTTCCGTTCTCTAAAGGGTAATTACCACCAAAAGAGCCTATACTGTTCACCAACCCTTGAGTTTGCTGGATTAGGGTTGATCCGATGCATTTCTTGCGGAGGTCCAATGTTTGATCTACTCCATTCTTTTGTCTTTTGTCTCGTTCTCAGAGTATATTAAAGAGAGCCTGATAGCGTAAGCTTTCTGTGTTGATTAGCACCAGCCCAAATGGGTCCTGTACTGCTCCGGCAGTAACACACATGTTACTCCGTCCCGTCACTAACATCTAGTAACTATAGACACATTCCTCCGCCTTCTCATTGTCTCGTCAAGTAGCCGCATACATCCTCTGTGACGCCCCATCATCCTACTCGGCCTCCTTGACCGTGATTTCTACCTCCTTTTCTTTCTCTGTTTCCATTGTTCTCTTAACCTTCCCCGCATCCACCGCCTCCGCCCTCTTCACCGCGCCCCCACCGTAACAATCGTCCTCCGCCGCCGCCGTGACATCCCCCTGGTAACCCCCGGAATCCATTCGCTACCCTCCTTGCCATTCTGTGCCAGTCCTTGTCGGCGTACGGGGCTACTTTTTCCAATTCACCTAGCAGGAGGATGGCGGCTTCCTTACGGCATTGGCGGACGAGGTCGGCGAGGGCGAGGAGGCGGAAGGCTTGCTTAGCGCATTTGAGTTCGAGGGGGAAGAATTTGTCGGTGTCGCTATTGGCTGTAATGGTTGAAGTGGTAGTGCTTTTACTGTTGGCTTCGTCAAGCATGAGGGCAACGTGGAGCATAACTTCGAGGTCAAGCATGGGTTCTGAAGTGGAAGACACGGGGGGGCACCCGGTGGCGGGAGACACAGGTAATGACGTGGCGGATGTGCCATTCGATGGGAGCAACAGGCTGCGCGAAGAACAAGAGGCGCAAAAGACCCTTTTCCAGCTGCGTCATCTCGCCAAAAGCCGCCGCTGGAAACCCATCAATAAGCGAAGTCCCCGTCTCCCTCGATACTGCCAGCAAATTCGTGGAGCTATTCAACAAACATAAGATATCTAAAACGCCAAATGGGTGGGAAGGGATAGTATTGTAGAGGAGGAAGGCCTCGCGCTCAATATGGAGGGTGGTGAAGTCGCGGATATGGACAGTGGTGGTAGCGCGGTTGGTTTGGCGTTGGAGTATGTTGGGGAGAGGGGAGGTGGTGTGCTCGGGGATAATGAAGAGGGCTTTGAAGTGGGATTTTCAGGTGCAGGTGTGGTAGATGACGGTGGGGGAGGAGGTGGGATGGCAGTTGGCGATGGCGGGGCTAGGAGTTGTGTGTGTGTTGGAGTGTTTCCTTTTTTTCTGCTTATGTGTGTGCTGTATGAATATGTCTTGTGGGTTCAAAGTGTTGAAACTTACAAAGGTTAGAGTGGACGTACTGTGACACAAGACAACCCATATTCGGTAATATGGAACTCAAAGATAACGATCAAAATAAGAGACAAGACTAGACTAAGTACAAGAGGAACTTGAAGAATAACAAAGAAGAACTAGAGAAGAATCCTTCTTTCCATTTACTCAGTATATACACATGTCAACACACCCGTCTCGTCCCGTCTCCCCCTTAGGCCAAGCTCCTGTCTTCTTTCCTTTCCTTCGTCCACCGCTCACAGCTCGATAATTGACCTAAAACTACGGTGCTTCCCTCGCTTACTTCGAGACCACATTCCAGTCCATCTGGAAACAAGAAGTAGAAAAGAAAAGAATCAAACAACTTTGGCGCTAGGTCTTACTCACAACACCCGCCCCATGCGACACTTACATGCTCTATGTGCTCTATGGGTGCTACCCTCCACTTACAAAGCGAGCAAATGACCTCATGACTGCTCATGGCTAGCTGACCAGATAGACCGAAGAGGAGGGAGAAAGCGGGGTATCAAAAATCAACAGTCCAACAAACAGTCTATTCTTCTCTCAAAATTGACTATATATATCCCGTAAGATAATTACAACACAGCCGGTACTCGTCTACAAGTTCTCTCTGTACAGGATATTCCCACATTCACGCTTGTCATGTTAGGGGGTGGTTATCTCACGGGGCTGGATAGACACATTGACCAATCACAATCGGTATTGACAGGCCAACGAAAACGTAAACTTTTCTTTACGTGCGGGAGGGTTGAGGAATTGGAGTTGTGGTGAGACATGTCTTGTGTGGGATTTTGGGGATGGCACCAATAGCATGCCGTTGAGATCACAGCACAGTGGAGTATAGTGTGACCAAGACTGTATTACACTATAGCACTCCAAATTTATAAACCAACAGTCACATTTGTCACGTTTATCGAAATCACTAACAATTACAAGATTCACTAGTAAGACACTTAAAGTTCATGAAAGATAATATCTAAATATTGTTGACCATTACTGATTGGTTATCAACAAGCTAACTACACGAACGCCCAAAAATGCAAGGGCCCAGTGACAAAATGCAAGAAAAGCAGTTGTGATGCTAAAAGTCATGACAGCCGTGAAAAGAGAAAAAAAAAAAAAGCCGATGATCCCCGAGCTCGTGGTCAGTGCAGTTGTTCCTGGTCTCGGGGAGTGAAAAACTGTTCTCCAAAATGTTGAAAACAAGTTGAAAATCGAATGCCTAGGGGGAAAAAAAAAAGGCGGCTTCTAATTGGTCAATGCTGTTGTTTGTGGATCCTTTGGTACTGACTTTTCCCCAGGTTTTACAGGGGCCAGCCAAGGAAGGAACGAAGACGATTGAGATGGGGAAATAAAACCCACAGTTCTTCAAATATCGAAAACAAATGATGCTGCCAATTGATTTTTCGTCAAGTTTCTTTCGAAACAATGACGGCAAAAGGGATGTAAGATGGAAACAAAAGTCGAAGACAAAAAGAGAGAAAAGGCAAAAGGGACAATATGAACCAAGTTGGTCACAGTCGCTTATTTGCGCTCGCTATAAGCCTCCATAGCCCGCTCCAGTGACGCAAGATCGGACCGGTCACCATAGGCATCGAGGAACTGAGCATTGCGAGCACGCATCTCGGCGTCTTGCATGTCGAGACGGGCCTGGCGCTCGACCTTAGCATCAGAATACTGCTTGGCGGCATAGCCTGTGAAGATATTGTTAGTAATGGGCAATTGGATAAATAAAACCAATAGTGTACTCGGAGCATTGAAACTTACCGACAGCCAGAGCCGCGACGACAGGAGTGACGACCTTGCGGGAGACCTTGGGGGTGTTCAGCATGGGGAAGATGGAGGGGTACGCGCGGGAGGCAGTAGAGAAGTTGCGCTGAGAGGGAGCCATTTTGAAGAGTAGAAGAAAAAAAGTTGACGGATGTGATTATAGTTTTGTTGGTTGGTAACGGGGAGCTCCGAAGTGTAATGCTGGAGCAGTTGTTATTTGCAGACAAGAAGACTTTGGAATTTGTTTGCGCAGCCGCGATGATTGTATTTGTGCGTATAAGTACGTTTTATATCAGAAAAGACTCTTTGCAGTTGTTTTTGTTTGATAGACAAAGAAAAGTCTGAAGAGTAATCAATAATTATTTGAATAGAATTGAAACAAGATTGTTAATGCAAAGAAAAACAATCAAACCCCATCGCTAACAAGAAGAGCGGCGGACAATGTCCTTTTTATAAACTTGGCTGCTTGCAATCTTCTATCAACAATTTTGTTGTTTCCCAAACATCATCGTCCCGTGCTCGACCCACCCCAAGCTCTCCCGATCTTCAAATCGTCCCACCCGCACCCCATTCAGGCGCCATGTCTCCTCACCCTTCTCTTCCACCATCTTGTCATTCTGATACACGCCCCCCCTTCCTTTCCCTTCCCTTCCCTTCCCTTCCTTTCCTCCCTTCGCTCGTTTGGCTTTAAGACGCCCCCCCCCCTGGGGAAGAGGACGCTGGGGCGATGAAGGACACCCCCTTGATAATGATGCCAGGGGTGTGTCTTGAACAAAAAGCAGTTGTGACGTAGCAAGCTATGGAGTTTGTAGCTAGTGGTTTTTTCTGGGGCCCCCTTCTAGGAATCCGCCTATGACATTTCTCCACTAAATACAGCCATTCTCTGAAAAAAGGACATTAAATATCATAGCCGAAGAAAAGAAGAAAAAAAAATGTAAGAATTCCATGATGATAATGTAAAAACTTGAAACAGATCAATTCTGTTAATCTTCCTACAATATAATGCTGTCTTCACGCTTCTAAAAACACATGCGTAAAGGGTTCACAGTGACTGTGAGGGCGGCACAGTAGCCTATAGAGATCTGTCTTCAGTGGCCTATCTACACCAAAGACCAAGATTGCTAATGCAAGGCACTAAATTCAGCAGCAAGGTCAAAATTAGCAGCGGATGTCAAAATGTCTACCCACTAAAATCCGCCACAACCAAGATCGTATGCCTCAAAAGTCTCAAACTTTCATTGGATGCATTCTTTTCTCCAAATGCTCTATTACTCTACTCCACAAAATAATCATCGGTATCATCAATCCGGGGATCTTGATTACTACTTTCTGGCCAACATCGCCTTTTCCCCCAGATTTCTGTAACTCTACACATATCCACGCACTTCAACCACAAGAACAAGTCAAACGACCTCCATGATCACACCACCACCACTAGATACTTACCCCGCAAAATCAGGAAGCCTCCACCCTTTCCAATCGATTCCGTACAAAACAAAATGATCAATCAATCAATCTCTCACAATCTGCAGCCCTCTATTTCACAACTTGTTTTGCTCCGTCCGACAAGTGGTGTAAAAGTGGGCTGCTTTTCTTCCCATTTCGGCCTCATTGAGGGGCCCAAGTGGTGCGACCGCGTGGCCCCACTTTTTTTTCTCTTTTTCTGTCTGCAAAACCAGCCACAAGCAAAATCACTCCGTTTTTTGCAAAAATGGGCCCATCGTCGTGGCTGTCTTGTACCCCTGCTGCGTAGTTTTTATGGAGATACTTTTAGAGGGGAACAAGAGATTGTAGTGGAGAAGAATGCAAACTTGATAGGGTTTGGGTTTTGGGTGTGGCTTACATTTTATTTACAATGTTGGCGATTTTGTCCTTCAGTTTATGCTATAGAGAATATATCCGGTGATATTTCTACTGTTGTTTTGAAATAGATCAAACATTATAGATTAGTGAGCTCTTAAACTTTTTTTTTCTTTCTCTCTCCCTCTCCAAAAGCTACCTCCCGATTCCATCCCCAGGATAATGATGCGAGAGTGTCACTGTATCACTGTGTCACTGCGCCGTGATACCTCGTTTGCCAACATTAATCAACCTTTTCATGCATTCAATTGCTACCTTTCTACATTTCACACGGCAATTACTTTACTTTTTGGGGCATCATTGACAGTCAAACAATTCGAGTTTGCATATAAATTACCATGTAAATATGCAGATAAAAGCTGCGTACAACTCGTCGCCATCACATATCATGTAACATTGCAAGAAGCGAAAACATTCGCCTGTCTGTGGCTGGCCAGTCCAGTCCAGTCCAGTCCCCACCCCGCTATCACCTAAGAAAGCTGTCTAATTCAGGCTAGTCGAACGGGGTGATACTGTCCATCTGTCTGTCTGTCTATCCGTCCGTTCCCCTTCCCTCTTCTCCTCGCCACCCCCCCGACTTTCAGGTTTAAATTTGAGCACTTTTGATAACCTCCTGGGAATATAACGGGTTCTACGGTGTGTAAATTCCCAGCCCTCGGGTAATCCCAACAGCACAAGACTGTTTATGAAAACCCGGAATGGATATTTTCTTAGTGATGAAAAGCCGAGGCTTTATTATTCCGTAAGAATCACTGGCCAATCTGGTACGATATGAAGTTGCTTGTCGTCCCTTTTTTTTTTTTAATCTTCAAGATTGTTTTTCTGTCTATAGTTTCAGGACGCACCCCCGCTATCCCAGCTTCACATTTTGGTTGAAACTGGCTGATTACTGTATAAAAACTATTTTATCTTGTTTGTTTCTGATGCGACCACTAGTAGCATTGCAGGATGGAAACACCCAATGCCTCCTGTCTCTATATTGCCGAGCCAGGTTCGGTAAACGTCAAGTCTAAAAATATGCATACATATTTATATAACATGTCTTCTTCCAGATCTTATTTATATCCGCACATATAAACTCTCGACACAACGTCAACATCTATCAAGGCCAATCAATCACCACCAACGGAGAATCCAAAAACAGAAATGATCTTCTAGATCACCCATCGACGACCTGTCAAACCCCTCCTCCCGTCTTCCTCCCCTCCCATAAACATCAACCTCGCATCCTCCACGTCGCCGTTACAATCTGTGCCAAAAGTCTACATGCACATATTTCATTAAGGGCCCGTGAGGCTCAAGAAACAAAAACAAAAGCCTGATGCCAGAATGGTGAAAAATCTGCCCATTTCTCTGTATATTGGCATCAAGGCGGAGCGATTTTGCGTAATGCAAAGATGCCGTATGAGTAGATATTTGCTACACCTTTACACGCAAATTATATATATAAGAGCTAACAGAAGATATATCCAATTCCAAGAAAGTCCATTACAGGTTTCTAACAGAGGCTCTAACGGGAACGTTCCTGGCTAAAAGAAAGCCCAAACTTTTTCTTTTTCGCCATTGAAAATTCTGAGCCGCAATTGTTTTACAGAGGCTCTAAATCCATCAGTCAACTATAAGGAAAAAAATCAATGGACTTACATACTTATCTCCCTTGCAGACGGATTGCACTGGCGTCTCTGGCCCCTCTTCCGGCTTGGGACTTCTCTGTCTACAAACATTTGACACCTCTGTCCGGAACGGGGATAAAGGACCCATTCTTCTCAAGATACATCGCCGTTGCGGCTCAACTGCCTTGAACAAAGACTTCTACTTAAGGCACTGCTAGACGAAGTAGGGCCATTGATCCCTCCAACCAAGGAGGCAAGGGGGGCGTGTGCCGTTTTGGTTGATGATGTTGATGATTTTGTTGATGGTTGTCGTTCGTTATCAACGTGCAGGTTGGATGCCGAGGATTATCAAGGCAGAGCTGAGGATGAGAATGTCAGGACTACATGTCCAAGTGCCAGCACCGGTTTTGTTAGAATGCCGCCCGATGGGTGGAGGTAGATCGCAAGCAAGGTTGTAAAGGTTATCAAGATATGTACATATCACCATTCTTATGTTTGTCTCCGGCGTATACCTCAGAACTTCAAGTACAAAGGATTCACGCTATGGATGGCTCTTTCTGATCTATTCGTCCTCATTGGCATAATGAAAGTAAGTAAAGAAGGTCACTGACCTAGCCGACAACAATACGCAATACGCCGCCGCAGTACACAGAAGCAGCAAACAAGCCAGCCTATTGGACAAGGGACAAGGAACATATGGGGTCAAGACACAGCGTAGCGCTGGGCTGGCGTTGTGTCCGTTAGCTTATCAATAGCACCACTGGCATTATGAACATTATGCCATATGCAGCTGGCGCCCCAGCATTTCATTGTTTGATGACATCATTTTTTTTTCTTTGCTGGGCTTGTCTCATTTACAGGCAGGCAGAGAAGGGTTGAGTCGGAATTCTTGTTACAAGTATTATAAGTATTTATATATGTCTGTAGGGGGGCGTGTCTTGTTTGTCTTGTCCGAGAGAGGGGCCCTTGGTGACTGATATCGGGAGATAAGATGAGGGGAGGTTTTAATTTGAGCGGACTGGGAAATAGAGAAGAGAACAGAGAGATATGATGACGCTTTGGTGATGGGAGTCGTCAGTAAAAAGTTAGTGAGATTTGGTGATTTGTGAGGCTGACGATAGCAAGGAATGATGATTATGACTGCATATAACAAATCTGCTGGGAGACGCCAATTGCGAGTGATGATGCCGGGCGATGAGAGGAGAATACGAATATGGGAAATAAATATGTACATTTTATGAGATGATGGATGCAAGGCGTAATCTCACGCCGACAGCTCACTCTCATTCTCATACTGCTATGGGTTGAACTGAAACAAAATCTCACCCACGGCATGTTATCATCTCTGTATTCTCTTCCCTACATCTACAATAAATGAAACTCTGCTCATCTCCATCATTTTGCCAAGGCCTTCTTTCGACTTTCTTAAGCTTGGTTCAACCACTGGTCATCTCCTGTTTCTCACGACACGTGAAGTCCAAAAAGAATAGAGCTCTTCAGGAATATGACATATCTATACCACACAAATAAATAGCCCGCGCCACATCAAGAGACAACCCATTGCCAAAAATAAGCACAGGTGATCATGTGGCCCTTGGTGCTGGCTGGAACTTGGATATAACAAAAAAAATAATCATTCATTGGCCAGAATAGAGGTGAAACGCGGGGTATCAAACAGGCACAGCAACTCTTGACCAGCCTAAAAGAAAAAAAAAAAACCCCCTTCAAAACTCATCTTCATATGAGACGAAAGAGACTAATCTCCGCACTCCCTCACGAAAAGTCACAATCCATCGTCGTTGGATTACGGTTGGGGAAGTTTCTGTCAGACACGGAATAATGTCATGATAACCTGTATTCTCGAAAAAAAAAAACCCCCCTCCAGATACTGGATTCACTAGGAAACATGAAATCACCCTGGCAATTTACCGAGCGCCATTCCCTTCCTCAGGTCACGATAATCTATCTAATCGTGCAGCTGAGGGGCCACAATGCAGACATGGGCAGACCACACCTTTTTTCTACCGATATATACATGTATGTACATATGTCATTGCGGAACAACCTTCCCCATATTTCCTGTTAGTAACCCACTACCATTCCTCATCGTGACATTAGGATAACAGTAGGCTTTTTAGGGGAGGAAAGTCAACCCAAGTTATCAATGACATCACTTATGGAAGCAAGTGGACCCAATAGTCGGACTAAGACTTGAAAATCCAAGACTGTAAAGACTGTAACTCGAGCACAAACAACTCAAAAGTACAATACACATACAACTTTCACTTTCAGTTGAGACAGACTTAAGAAAATATTCAAAATACAGACACGCCTAGTTCCGAATCAGAGCTAGAGACACTGTAAACAATCTGGCTATAGCGTTCAGTATAAAGTTCATCATGGAGCAACATCAAGCATGGCTAGTCTAGTGAATGAGAAAGCCCAAGAAGGCCTGCTGAAGTTGACGTGAAGGAGGCACGGTCGCAATCTTCATCATGGACTCTGTATTTTTGAGTTTTACTCTGACTGGAAAAATCTACGGATTCTTGTATCAACATGGCAGACAGCTGTTGCCATGGCGAGTTGCAGTGATAACTAAATATGCAGATGTGTCTGTTCCTAATGGGATTTTCTTTCTGGAAGTTGGTGATTTACATACCAGTATTGATGGCGAAATATTCCGATAACATCAAGTTCCCTGATCTCACCTATGTAACAACTTGACAGATAACACACCATCAAGCTCTCTCCTAATCACCCATTCTTCACCAATCCATATATTTATTTATATCTATCCACTACGGAAGACCCCCCTTCGCACCCCCCTTCTCAGCACCATTCATTTCAACCACCATATCCCCGTCTCCCAAGTTCGACCGCCCAACTATCATCAATGCAACCGACGACGGGGTCTCGCGATTCTCGCATCTTTTCTGCCGGCATTCAGGAGGAAGCCCGGATAGAGTAATGTAGGATTTCGTATAGCGGATCCTATCGGATGTTGGTGTGAGTGGAGACGACAGGAGAAGATGAGAACGGTGACGTCAATGAGGCAGGGTTGGTGAGGTGAAGGTTGAGTATATATGTGGCTGAGTGGCATTTTTCTAGTTAGACACCGCAAACCCTATAAAGAAATGATAGCAACTGCCAAACAGCTGCTTGAGGCTCTTTAACCCCTAACCAATGCCAAGCCGTCAAACCCTCTCCCAATCATACCCTACCATTCGACAATCACCGATAACAAATCATCTTGATGTATTTCCTCTACCATGACTGGTCAATCTCATTCTACTTACAAGAAAGATTGTAGCGCTATGAACAACCAAAAACATCCGTTATCTTTTTTTTTTTTTTGCTGCACAATAGCCTGCCCGTAACCCTATTCCCTTACATACAGCCAATGCAACCAATTATCAGTAGCTTTACCTTTTACGACGACAGAAACTCCCTATCGCCTCGAAACCTCTTACTCGATACTCTTTCGTCAATTGTCGCGAGCTTGGTCTGGGTTTGTAGAGGTGTAGAGGGGAACCATGTTGTTTTTTTTTGTGTGATGGAGAAACCCTAACGGGGAATGAGAAATCAAGAAAAGGGAGGAACAGGCTACAAATGCGGCGGGTTCCGGGAGCAGTCGTTGGCGGGCAGGGCATGATGTGAAAAGTTGGTTATCAGGTGCTATCTGTAAAAGCAAATTGACTAAAAAAAAAACAAGAATAAGCATATAAAACCAAATTTCAGTTTTCTTGATATTTGTTATTTCCATCAACTTTGATACTTGCATTATTTTTTTGACTAGCATTCAGCATCAGTGCCAACTGACTGACTCGTACCAAAACGCTTATCAAATCAGCCGGCGGCCCTTATCTTATCCCTCCAACACCGGCTCACCACTTTACCACTTCACTCAATCCGCCCGCCAACAACTCCCCACACAAACCCCAGGGTTCATCTCGAGGGGTCATCTCCTGTTCATCCGAATATTTAATATATTATAATTTAATCTTGCCTGGCTTTTGCACCATAATACAACAACTACAATGCATCTGATACCTAGAGAGGTGCGTATACATAGTGGACTAGTTTTGGGCGGATGTAATGTGGGGAAAGGCGTCTCATGTTGTGGTATCCCGGGACGGAAGTTGGCCTGTTGGATATTCGCTGCCAATAATCCTATGGATGGATTCACCCGGGCCATTACTAAAGGCCAAAGCCCATCAGGATTCACGAGATGAAATGCAGTGTCATGTCTCATCTCCAACATCATCCCATGAGACAAGCCTCCTATACAAACAACGTGACAGTAAATCAAACAACATGATCCACTAATTCTTCTCTCACCAATACAGCTTGACAAGCTCGTAGTCTCACAACTTGGCTTCATTGCCCAAAGACGCCTTGCCCGCGGCGTGCGACTCAACTACTCCGAGGCTACTGTAAGAGGAAATCCTGTCCTACATCGCCATCGAGTCCTACTTTTAACAACACCATAGGCCCTCATCACCAGCAACCTGCAAGAACTCATCCGCGATGGCCAGCATACCGTCGCCGACCTAATGGCTATTGGTGCCGGAATGCTCGGTCGCCGCCACGTCCTTCCCGAAGTCATCTCCATACTCCACGAGATCCAAGTAGAGGGCACTTTTGTCAATGGGACCTACCTCGTAACAGTGCACAACCCCATCAGCACTGACGATGGAAACTTAGAGCAGGCATTATATGGAAGCTTTCTACCCGTGCCCTCTCAGGATATCTTCCCCCTCCCTGAAGACGATGACACTGTCGAAGACCGGAAACCTGGCGCCGTTATCGCCGTCCGCAAGATGGTCACGCTCAATGAAGGCCGCAAACGCATCCGCCTGACCGTCCGGAGCCGTGGTGACCGTCCAATCCAAGTAGGATCTCACTATCACTTCATCGAAGTGAACCCCAAACTTGAGTTTGACCGTGCCCAGTCCTATGGCTACAGACTTGATATCCCGGCGGGTACCTCCGTCCGCTTCGAGCCCGGCGATGAAAAGACCGCGACATTGGTTGAGATTTCCGGAAACAAGGTTATCCGCGGCGGCAACTGGCTGGCGAACGGTGACGTGGAACACTGGAGGATTAGGGAGATTGTGGACAAGTTGATGGCGGCCGGATTCTCTCACAGGCCAGAACCGGTAATTGATGCGTCCTTGATTTCACCGGCGCAGATGTCACGAGAAGCGTACGCTCACATGTTTGGTCCGTCAACGGGCGATTTGGTGAGACTGGGTGCCACGGATTTGTGGGTCAAGGTGGAAAAAGACTATACCGTCTATGGCGATGAATGCAAGTTTGGTGGCGGCAAGACGTTGCGTGAAGGCATGGGTCAGGCGTCTGGCCGGCCAGATGCCGAATCTCTCGATCTCATAATCACAAATGTACTGGTTATTGATTACACCGGCATCTACAAGGCTGATATCGGCGTGAAGGGCGGCATCATTGTCGGAATTGGCAAGGCTGGTAACCCGGATGTTATGGATGGCGTGTCGCCTAACATGGAAGTCGGTAGCTGCACTGATGTAATCGCCGGCGAAGGCAAAATTATAACGGCTGGTGGTATTGACACTCACGTCCATTTTATCTGCCCCCAACAAGTCCCCGAGTCACTAGCCACTGGTATCACCACCATGCTTGGCGGCGGTACAGGGCCCAGGTAAGTTGTTTCTTGTCTCCACAGAATTCGTGTGGATATTTTGAAATACTGACTGCTGATTCTAGCACCGGCACCAACGCCACCACCTGCACCCCTGGCAAGCACTATATGCACCGCATGCTCCAAGCCTGCGACACCCTCCCCATCAACGTCGGCATCACTGGCAAGGGAAACGACTGTGACCCCAACGCCCTTCGCGAACAAGTTGTTGCCGGAGCTTGCGGCCTCAAGCTCCACGAGGACTGGGGATCCACACCTGCTGCCATCGACACGTGCCTGACCGTCTGCGACGAACTCGATGTTCAGTGCATGATTCACACCGATACACTCAACGAATCTGGCTTTGTTGAGTCTAGTGTTGATGCTTTCAAAGGCCGTGTCATCCACACCTACCACACCGAAGGAGCCGGCGGCGGTCACGCCCCAGACATCATCTCTGTCGTTGAACATCCTAACGTCCTCCCCTCCTCCACCAACCCCACCCGCCCCTTCACCAACAACACCCTTGACGAACACGTTGACATGCTCATGGTCTGCCACCACCTCTCCAAGAATATTGCCGAAGACGTCGCCTTTGCTGAATCGCGAATCCGTGCCGAGACCATCGCCGCCGAAGACGTCCTCCACGACATCGGTGCTATTAGCATGATGTCCTCCGATTCCCAAGCCATGGGCCGCTGCGGCGAGGTTATCCTCCGCTCCTGGCACACTGCCCACAAAAATAAACAACAACGCGGCTTCCTCCCGCAAGACCAAGGCACCGGAGCTGACAACTTCCGCGTCAAGCGCTACGTCTCCAAGTACACCATCAATCCCGCCATTGCTCAGGGCTTCAGTCACATCATCGGCAGCATTGAAGAAGGTAAGCTCGCTGATCTCGTCCTTTGGGACCCTGCATTCTTCGGCGCAAAGCCGTGCCTTGTCCTCAAGAGCGGGATGGTCGCCTATGCACAAATGGGCGATCCCAACGCCTCCATCCCCACCATCCAGCCCGTCATTGCCCGACCACAATTCGCCACGATGGTCCCGCAGACCTCGGTATTATTCGTTTCCCAAGCGTCCATTGACGCCGATATCGTAAAGGAGCTGGATCTTAAGAGCCGGGTGGAGGTGGCGCATAACTGTCGGAATATCTCAAAGAAGGATATGAAGTACAACGAACACATGCCCAAGATGGCAGTCGATGCTGAAAAGTACACTGTTATTGCAGATGGGATGGAGTGTGCAGCGGCCCCAGCAGAAATATTGCCGATGACTCAGGCGTATTTTGTTTATTAGATGTGAAAAAGTTCAAGATGGAGGTTTCCTTGTTTGTTTTGTCATAGTTGGAATTTAGTGTTTCCATTTACAGAAAGCATCACAAGTTGACACACAATGTCACTCCACACTACGACCTTGGCTCTGTTGCACCATCTCTATCTGATAGCTCGCAAGACACATTCAGAGTCCACATATAACATTCACGCAGAACTAAAGACAAAGTCAACTTTCATGGTTATCATGTTTTCATTTTTGCCAGTTTTGAATTTTTAAGTCATGTTCGTCATTAAACGTACACCTTCAACCAAAAAGTACCATCTGCAACCCAGATAGTACCTCCATCCCCCAATAATAGCAGCCTATAACCGAAAGGATAACAACCTTTTTGATGTGACAGAGAGAAAAATACAAGAATCGAAAAGCAACCCATGATAACAGTGACAAGAGAGCCAAACTCCAGGTATCGCCAAAGAACAGAGAAAACCCATAAAAAACCAAGCAGTATGTATAGTAAACATCAAGCAATCTTCCCCCGTTCGCACGTACATACAACCGAGTACGGGGTATATATGGACACTATGATCCATCACCAACTACACTTCTCTCCCCCTCCACACACACCAAACAAACATCTCATATTACTACTACAACACATCTAAGGCTTGGTAACCTTCTTGCGACCAGCTTTCTTGGGCTCCTCCTTGTCCTCGTTGGGCTTGTTAGAGCGCCGACGCTTCTTATCGGGCCCACCAGCAGACACCCCAGGAACAGCAGCGGACGCCAAAACAGCAACCGGGTCAAGAACACCAGCGAGCACCTGTTCCTCCGCAGCACTCTTGCGCTTGCGAGGGGCGGCCTTCTTCTTGGCAGGAGTAGACAGGTCCTCGTCTTCGCCCTGAGCATCGACGGCACCAGAACCCACCTGCTGGAGCTGATCGGCAATGGCGGACTGGTCGGCAGCCTCGTCGGCAGGAGTGTAGATGCCGTGCTCGTCAGCGTACTTGAGGGACTCTTCATCGGTCATGTCCTTGGCATCGGGATTGCCGTGCTTGTATGAGTGTACACGGGCGTTGTAGAGACGGAGGTTGTACTGGTAGGCACGGTTCCACATGGCCTTCTCGGAGGGAATCATGCTAGACCAACGGCGCTGACCCTCGTCCTGGACCGCACGCTTGGGCGCATCGGCACCCAGATCATTGGCAATGATGGGACGAGCAGTCTGCATGTACAGGAAGTATGGAGTGAGAGGACGCTTAGGGGCGTTAGGGTCATGAGTGCGCTTCTTGCGCTCCTTCTTCTCCTCAACTACCGGCTGGGGAACGGACAAAGAAGGCATTCCGACGAGGGCAGACATGGACGCCTCAATGTTAGCGAGAACGTCATCGTGGCCATCACCGGGAGTGTTGAGGCCCAGAATCAGGTTTGTTTGACGTAGATAGTCCTCAGTGAAAGACTTCATGAGCTGCTGCAGCGTCACAAGACGAGCATGAACCTAGCACCTGTGTTAGTGGGATCCGTCTTTGCCGCAAACGGCTATATTGCCTGTCCATCTTGTCCAATATAGGTTACCTACAGAGTCTCGGACACGGATAAAGTTCTCAACATCGATCACCGGAACGCGGGGAGCCACGTTCGATGGCATGACGTTGGCAACCGGCGCCACATTCCCGGGCATGGCAATCGCCTTGTCCTTCGCGACTTTGGTAGGGCGGGCCATGTTGTTCTGGTTTTGAACCGGAGCGGGAGGGCCCGAAAAAATAAAGTTATAATGAGGGTGCTGCGGCGACGCCAGGGTTGCTAATTTGAGGGTCGAAAAGCACAAAGGCTTTTTCTCGACGTTAACTGAGGGTAAATCGAAATGGGGGGGGGTTCTGAAGAAATCAATTCCGTTGATAGCTAGCGGTGGCACGGGCGGGGGGGTACACGCTAGACGACGCGACAGCTAGTGAGGGTGGAAAAATAGGAGGAGATGGTTTTTGTGCTTTTAGTGGAGGTGTTTAGTGAAGCTCTGAAGTGATCGGATTGATGGAAGCTGGCTTGGTGGTGATGCGCTGTAAACAGAGAGCCTTGGTGGTGAAGAAAGAGAAGAAGAGAGGGAAAAAATAGAGGGACAGCCTGGGGGCGCGCTATAGCTGGGGTAGTCTCCAGCTTTATTGTTTTTGGGGGGGCCCGTCAGGCTGCTGCTAATCAGTAACTCCTTGCTACCCCGACTCCTCTTTTGGGCTCACGCTGCAGTGGACGGTATTGTTTTTTTTTTCGCCCGCTGTTTCTCCAGCGCGTCCTCTTTGTTTTTAGGGCGTCTAGACTAGGGGGTGGGGGTTGTGCGCAACGCCCCCCTCCACCCACCACAATTCTATCTGAAATCTAGTAGTCGGCCAAAAAGAACAGCCAGATGGGTATAAAAAAACACCGCAGTTAGCCCACAGCACCCGTCTAGTGCTGGGCGCTGATTGGGCAAGAAGCCTTCTGAGTGATTTTGTTCCCAGCTTTTTTTTTCTCGTCCTCGGCATTCGCTGCAGGCGGGCAAGATGGATTTGTTTTTTTTTTTTATACAGAGGGGCATGAGGACCGCAAATTTTTTCTACACACTGTGTCTTCCAGGGTGGGCTAACGCAGCCAATGAATAGTCAGTTTTAGCGCGACAATGCCCTGCAGATAGAATAGTCCAAAAGTGTACGGCACCTATGGCCACGACATCGGTGGGATGAATGGCAAATGTCTCAGTTGAGATGTTGGGGTACTTTTGGGCTTTGCTCCCGCCCGATACCATTCTGTGCTACTAAAAGTCTGACAAAACAAATCTTTGTTATGGTGTCTTCTACAGTGTCTTAGGGCACCTAACCAAATTTGACATACTGTATTTTCAATACGCTGTGCATCCCAACAAGTTGACTAAAGCCTGTATACGATGACGTCTAAATGCTCTGTCGGTCAAGCGGTGTTTTAGTCAGACCATATGGGGCCTCAATAAAGGCTCAAGTGTGCTGATCTGTCTCCAGCGTCCACAAGCCAAAACTGAGAAAACTCATATTTTCGCACAGAAGCCCCCCCACAGACCGATCTTGGCTTTCTTTTCACCTAGAATTACTGTAAATTCATCCCTCGTAGATCGCCTGAAATTTGTAGTCCATATTAAAATCATATTAAATTGGTGCAAGAAAGATAACTACAGAAAGTAGTGAGAAAAATGTCAAAACCTGTAAAAACCGATATTTCGAGTCTATCTCGGGAATCTTCGGAATAGTAAAAAGTCATGTGCAGCATGATTATTCTCGTAGTGTATTGTATTGAGCAAGTATCTCTTGATCACAAGAGAGTAACGATTTCTGCTTCTGAAATGAAAGAACGTACGGAAACAGACGTGTAAGTGCCCTTTTGAAGCTAAAAGTTGCTCTCAGAACCGTCTAGAGTTCAGTTGAAGTATATCTATGTGGTTTTGATGATGTTTTAGGGCCCTTCTGAAGCCCTCTGTCATCACCAAGTTATGAGCCTTCTGTCATGACGCTACTTCCCCAATACCTAAAGCCTTGTCTGTGGAGGTTTGCTAGCCAATTCACTGACCGTGGCGAACGAGCAAGGGGGCAGGAATGGCGGGGGATATGATGAGAAAGAAAGCAAAGGGAATGAGGAAACAGACCTGCGAGAATTGTGAGGCCTGAACAAGAAACTCCCACAGCGTCAGGCTTGAGGTGAGGTCGCGTGGCTGACTATGAACAGGGCCATTGAACTGACAGTTTGGCGTATCAAATCAGTCAGGTCATGTTGACCTTGGCCTTGGACGCGCGTTATGTGAGACGAACACTGAGCCCCGCTTCTGATTCATGTTCTGGGAGACAGGTAGTCGGTTGTTGTGCCAGAAGTCAACCTCAAGAGTGACGATTCAATGCTTTCACTGGAGCTGGTTGTATCACTAACGGCTTAGCTATTCGAGGAAACGGTTATACACAACCGTAGCTCAGCATGTCGTATAGTTGGTCATCCCTTCAGTGGCTATCGTGAAGCAGAACTTGCTATCGAGTTTCTTGGCTTGACTATATGAATCTAGATAACATCACTTTGTAGGCTCTATCAACGGTAGTCAAATACCAATAAAAATCCAATTGAATGCACTCGATTAGGTTGAGTGTAATTTTGTCAAGTCGTTTTTCTTAACGAGTGGGGAAACCAACCTTGATGCGATTGCATCTCATCGCCTTGAATCTCATCATGGAACCTCAATATCTCATTGACGGACGTTCACACCGACATGCTCCCAGCTTCTATAGCACCATGGCCTATGATTCTTGATCTCATTAAGCACTAAACCATCATGGCTCGTGAATTGCCCTGGGATCTGTGATCGCAGCATGGATGGATAGGACACTTGCCTCCATCTGTGCCCTTCTAAATCGTTCATCACTGCTCCGGCGCCTGTCCCTAGTCCGAGCAGGCCTGTGACTCCAAAAAAGCCCACGTTTACTTCATGGTAACAGGCGATCTCTAAAGAAAAAAAAACGTAATGGGTTTGAGGATTATGGTCAGCTCAATTAAGCCCTAGCACGTTGCCTTGTTTCCTGTCAAGAATCTGGAGAAGCCAGGCTGGGCCTGGTGATGAGGATGGGGAATCTAGAACAGGGTTTCGTTCAAAGCACAAGACACGACGTTCACAAACTCATGTGCATATATTTGTCACAAAAAACATGATACGCTAGAGAAGAAACTGTTCTCATACTACCAAATATCAAGATTATCTTCCCATGGAGATGTGATCATAATATCAAGTCGAGCTACGTATATTAGCATAACCCTAACAACAACTCCACTTTGATGATAAGGCTATTGTTAATATTACTGTTATATAAGCTAACATTTAATTTTGATTTAGTTACTGTTGCTTGCTATTTTGTTCTACAAAAACCCTAACACCATCAACCCTGGCCACTTGATTTACAGCATAAAAAAAACGGAATGCCGGAGCAACTAACGCCTATTTCCCAACGTTTATAGTTCCTTAATGTCTGCCATACCTTCTGTGATTCGGGCCTGGAGACCTGTACCAATTTGTAGCCTTTCATCAGCTGTTAGATCGCCACGGATCGCAGGGTCCTGTATCAATATCAGAAAGCTTCTAGCGTATCTCGACTTACATGTTGTCTGTATTGATCGAGATAAAAGTCGCCACATTTGAACAAAGACCTGCCAGTCGTATCAGGTGATTTTCTTGACTTCAAAAATATGATCCGGGGAAGCTTGTTTAAGTCTATCAGAGCATTGTGAGTAAGCTTACCGGACTTGATAAACTAATTAAATGCATAAAGAGTAATGTCGTGACCCGCCGTCACCAGTTTCTGGAAATCCATTGGCTGCAACAAGGAGTCGTCATCATATTCAGCTACAAAAGATAGGACTTGGCATCCAAAGAATTTGAGATCCTATGACCCGATAGACCTGAAAATTCATCATCGTGATAGAATAATTCTATATCATCACTACTGTATAGTTTTAATATTAACATTATGACTGCAAAAAAAACCAATTATGTCATCATCGTCAATAATCGAGAGCGTATCAAATCAGAACGCGACCCTATCGTAACATGAAACCGAGCTCTGCCCTCTGGTCAGAATTACAACGCTAACTCTCGCTATTATTCTGGATGTGGATTTATGGTGACAGGCGGCCTCTGATCAACACTCCGCACCTTTCATGTCTGATACACTTGAGTCTGGATCAAGCCCCCATGCATGTAGCCATGTAAATTTCAGAACAAAATGCGTGCGCGACACTTGAATTGTTGCATCATCATAAACAACTGGAGAATGGGCTTTAGAAGAGAATAGGGAGCAATACAAAAGGAGGCCAATTTGATGATCAAGCCAACTGTATTCATTGGTTGAACTAGTTCTCATTGGGTGATTTAATAGCGCGATCTAAGGAGAAATCTACGTAAACTAGGCCAATTTGCCATATATCGATGCTCTCAATGTTGCGCTGACATGATGATACAAACCTTCATTGGCTTCATATTGCATCTGAATTGCGTCGTTACGTGAGAGCCAAGTCCTAGAACGGCATCAACTTTCCCAAATACTCCTAGTTTCTATTTACTGAATGTGAATTTCCCTCCGACAAGCCTCCAATTACCCCTCTTGTAACCCACCGAATTTTCCCTCCCTCATTCATTGCACCAACCATGCCCCTCTTTCATCACCTTTCAGCTGGTCTGTCGAGTGGGATCAAGTCAGGGTTTTTAGAGTTGGCTGTTGCTTCCTCCGTTTGGTTCCTGTCCTGCCGCTTCCTTCATCGCCCCTCTTATTGTCATGGGACGACTCAACATCACATTTTGAGGGGCAAGCAATGTGCCATAGCTTCTAAACCAAATAGACTGTTTTGGAAATAATTGTGCATAGCGACCCAGCAACCGCATTGCGCACGCTGTCTCAAATAGTAGCACTCGCATCATCAGGGGAAAGCGAATCGCTAGAATTTGAAGTATGGATCTTTGAATACATATATAGCTTCACTATAGATTCGGGAGGGGCAACCAAGTAACGAACGGACGAGCGAAACAGAAGGTGCTGTACATACTCAGCGGTACTAGCCTCAGTATCTCTAACGGTGGTTACCCTGCGTTTGGTATACATATCCATTCCAAGGAACCCTCCATACTTCCCGAATTCCTCTCCTTCTTCTCCTCAAGTTTCTTTCAAATCATACTTACACATTATTCCCTACCACAGTTTCTGCGTTCTGGTATCGCAGCGACAACAAAGATGTTCTCATTTAACTCTTTCCACCTTCTGGTGGCGCTGGTCGTCCTGGTTTGCATGACCGGCCATGTTGCCGCCTTCGGTGCTGGTAACATTGGTAGCATTTCCAAGATCGAGGGTCAGAACTGTAAGTCACATCATGAACTTTTCGACCACCATCCCGCACCCGCTAGCCTTATAGTTGCGCTACAAATGCCTGTTCCATGTCACTAACTGTTATTTTCCTCATTAGGGCGTCATGGTGATATTGAAGATGCTCTCCTTGTTCTGTCCATGGCCAAGGCCCTGAACGGCAAGAAGTTCAACAAGCTCCAAATTTCTCGTGTTTATTTCGGTAACTGGCTTCGCGACTATTCCCAGGCCGTCGATGTTGGCACCGTCAAGAATGTCTCTGCCGAGGCTATCCGCCTGCTTCTGTCCATTCTCGGTTTCTTGACTTTTGGTTACGGTTCTGGCGAGTTTGAAGTTACCGCAGATCGTTTGGGTTGTTACCGCCCCGAAGAGCACATTGACAACCCCAAGGATTACGCCGACAACGTGGATGCCCGTCAGTACGACCGTCGTCTGAGAGGCCCTGTTAATGAGGAGGTCGAGCTGGCTGTCGACCCCAGAACCGGGCTCAAGAACTACATTGCCAATGACACCGTTGGCATTACCACTGCCATTGACCACTGCCGTGACCTTTTCAAGCGCTGCATTCAGCATGGTCGTGCTTACCGCGACGGCCGCAACAAGGCGGACAAGTATGAGGCTCTGCGCCTGCTTGGTACTGGTCTGCACTGCTTGGAGGGTATGTCAATTTGCAACATCTAAACTGATATCAGAGTTGTACAACTAATATGGAATTTACAGATTACTTTGCCCACTCCAACTACATTGAGCTTGCTCTAATTGAAATGGGCGAGGATAGAATCTTCCCCCATGTTGGTCGTAACACCAAGCTCCGCATCGATGATGTCGATGAAGAGGTTTACCCTATTGTTACTGGTACTTTCGGTGGTGTGGATTTCTTGCACTCCGTTACTGGTGAAGGTACGTTTACGTCCAAACTTGCTGGCGGTTTACACGCACTGTGCGACGCAACAAAACCGCCCAGGATCTTACATGACCATGACATCACATTATTTAGCAACTACTTTGTACAATGACCACTGATATGCGTTTTTCATAGTGTCCGATAAGCTGGCCCAGAACGAGCTTGAGGAGCTTGAGGGTACTCTTACCGATTCTAAGAATAAAGATACCAGCTTGCTCCGTGAGCTTCTGGATAAGATTCCCGATGGCGTTTTTGGTGGCAAGCATAAGAGTGACGAAATTGACGAGATCCAGGCCAACGCTACTGCTGCTCAGATGCAGGGCACTACTGTTTCTCCCCGTGAGCCCGAGGAGTTCGCCCGTTACATTGGCCAGGTCTTTGAGAGCATCATGCCTGCTATCGAGTTCCACGACTCTATTCTGAAGGGTATCTCGACTGCTATTGAGAACATTCCTATCCTTCCCAAGATTATTGAGCAGCTCGAGGAGCAGCTTTCCGTCTGGGTCTTCAGCATAATTGCTCCCACTATTGTCCCCATCGTTCAGCAGCTTCGTTCGGAGATGAAGACTGGCTCCGAGGAGATTATCTCGAGCAGTGAGCAGGCTCAGCACATCGTCTTCGATGACGATGATTCCTCTAACCCTACCCACTCCATGCTTTCCAAGGATCACTTCTCCAACCTGCTCAACGAGCCCGCTGGTCGGGCCGCTTCGGCCATGGTCAAGTGGGTCGTTCCCCAGCTTATGGATATCATGGATTCTGATGATGACCCAGCTGAGGTCATTGACTACTGCATTCTGGGTGTCATGGCCCACCCTGCTCAGCGTAACCTGGGCCGCAGCAAGGTTAAGGAGGGCCGCAAGCTTATCTACAATGTGATTAAGGACTGGTGGAACAACCTTGGTGATGCCCAAGAACAGTACCGTAAGTTCCTGTCTCGCAACGGTGTCAAGGAGGGTCGGAACCATAAGACTGGCGTTGTCGATACTGGCCACGGCCACGGCTGCTCCGGTAACCTTCACATGCACAAGCAATTTGCCAATGCTGCTCCTACCACTATGGAGGACCGCATTGCTGGTGCTGCTGCTGACGCTATCCTTGAAGGTGCCACTGGCGCCATATCTGGTTTCGTCAGCCAGAACACTGGCGGTGCTGTCAACCTCAACACCTACAAGCGCCAGGAAGAGCAGGAGTCTAGCTCCGGTAGTGGCTTCCTTAGTGGTCTTATTGGCGGAATCATTGGCAAGGCTAGCGGTCGTGATGATGAGGATAAGAGCGACCGTTATGATTCGAACAATCAGTCTAGTTACGGTGATCGCCGTAATGATGACGATGACGACAACCGCTACGGTCAGACTCAATCCAGTTATAGTCGCCAGGAGTCTAGCTACAGCCGTCGTAACAATGATGATAACAACCGTTACGAGTCTAGCTACAGTCGTCGTAATGACGACGATAATAGCTACGGTCGTCAGGAGTCTAGCTATAGCCGTCGCACTGAGGAGTCTAGCTACGGAAGCGGTGGCGCTTCTGCTGATTACTACGGCAGCAGCCGCCGCGAGGAGGAATCCAGTTACAGTCGTCAGGAAACTAGTTATGGACGTGAGGAGCGTCAAGAATCTTATGGCCGCCAAGAATCTAGCTACGGTGGCGGTTACGGCCGTGAAGAGCGCGAGGAGTCCTACGGTGATGGTTACGGTGGTGGATATGGTAGCCGTGATGATGGCCCCGGTAGCTACGGCGGTCGTGATAACGGTCCGGGTGGATATGGTGGCCCTGGTGGCCCTGGCAGCTACGGAGATGAGGGTGGTTATGAGGGTGGCCGCCACCACCGCCGTGACGATGACGATGATCGCCGTGGATGGTAGAGTTGCTGCTGCTTTTCGGATTCGTCATGACGAGAAGAAATATTTACGGCTATACCCGTTGGTAGCATGACTTTGAGTATAAAGAAACAAAATAAAGTCTTTCTTTTTGTTGTTCAATGTTTGGTTCAATATTTAGTTGTGCAGGAATTATCATTGTATGTAATGTCATCGTCATGGATTGTATAGACAGGGTATGCTAAAACACGTGACTTATGGGCTATGGAACATTCGGTATGGTGCACGTGACAAATGGATCTGGTTACATCACATGTCACAGCTTTGCAAAACTTCCTGATGTTTTCCCATGATCGTGTTTGTTACGTTGGGCCATTGAAACGCATCTAATCAAGGGCTCCATCCATCAGACAATTAGCCACTTGTTATATAATTGGCTGGCTTATAGAAGAAATTCGAAGCTACTGTATATCGTCGTGATGGGACATTGATTTTCTCTTCTGTTCTTGGCGCCTGGATAGAGGTGGGTGGATGGACGGATGGATGGATGGGCTCTGGCATATTGAAGATTGAAAGAGAGAGAGCGAGAGATAAGATGTCTGTAGGTTGTTTGTTGACGAAGGCTTGGCAGGCGGTAGTTGGGAGTTATTTTTAGTCAGGCTTGGTGAGGACAGATAAGTAGGATGTTTTTTTTTTTTTCCATTTTTTGTTCTCTTGCATTTACAATGCGGACCATGAACAGGAAATGGCGGGTTTATAATCTTGTTTTGTTTCAACTAGAAATTTACGTGACATTTCCCACTTGTTTTGTTACATGAAGGGCCCGGAGATAACTCGACATGATCAATGTCAATGTCGTTTGAACCCCTAAAGTATCGAGATGTTTCTGGTATCTTTATATATATCAACTACACCAATCTGTACCACCATGAACTGCCGGTCACTATATATATATATATATTTTACAATCACCCAACTTCTTTTCTATGGTTGTGCAAAGTTGCCCCCGGTTACGTTGCACTCGAGCCGCATTCCCGACGATGGACAACGAGTAACAGTGTGCATGACACGGGAGATTGATGATCGATAAGGCGGACACTGTCTAGAATGATGGCATTGAGTTTTACTCCGCTTCCGGTCGGAGGGGAGAAGATCACTTCGGACCGCCGGGACATAGGGGTTGCAGTGGGGGGTTTGTTATAGCTAACTTTTTTTGTTGTTTCTTGTCATGAACAGGTATAAAGCATGATCATAATCCTGGTTGGAAAAGTAACAAGTCATAAAGACAACAAGCTCAAGATCATGAAATGTTGTGTGAAGTTGATCCTTGAGAGAGAAAAATGGAGACAAGTACTCAGGACGGCGGTTACAGAGTGTGCTGTTTTGAAGACGACACCTGATGGCTATTTATGATGATTTTTCTCAAGGATCTGGCTCAGTTTGTGCCGAAGCTTGCTCAAGCAGAGCGAGTTTGCGAGATAAATGAGCGTAAAACTGCGTGGTAGGGTTGGATTGAACCAGAGACCGAGATGTCGTACTGGAGCCTGTCATTGTGGAGCCAGGTACTTAGATAGACAGCAATAAACTTGCAGGAGAAGCATCAGACCCGTCGATTGAGTTGGATGTGCGTATTATACGTAGTATTTGTGGTCATTGTAGCATTGTGTCGTGTGGACCTGGAGGGAACCTTGATGAGGTGTATGTTTGGCGATGATGGATTTGAGTATTGAGATGGCACATGTGAAGAATAAAAGACAAGTTAAGATGGGAAATATGCGAGACCCAGGCCACTTGATCATAGGTGTGGATAAGCTGGTACGGATGACATGGAAATCTCACATCAGAGTCAGGAACTTGGATGGCTGAAAGTTGCTGATATTGTGCAAATTTGGCGTTCTTTGATTTCGGGCTGTAGCAGCTCAGAAAAAAAAATCAGTAAAAAAAAACAAAAAAAAATGCATTAGCACATTTGGGATTAACATCCAACATCATATCTTATGTTTCACTGTCACCACTCATTTTGAACAGCTCTTTTATATTTTCATGATTTCTTTATGCCGTCAGCCATTCAGTTTCGATCATCACATATATCACAGACATTTCTTTCCCCTTTCCTGACATGTCAATTATTTTTAGGCGGGGCCTTGGTACTCATCCATCAACTCGGATCAGGCAATTGCGTACGCTAGTGGAATATTTGATCATTCTCATCACTCTTTCCTATCATGCAAATTTAGTAGTTGCCGCTCACGAGGCTGGTTTTGTATTTCGTTCCTGACATCTCATTCATTTTTTTTCTTTCTTTTTTTTCTCTTTCACATCGCAGCTATTTTTCTTGAATCTTTCAAAACCAGCTCTGTTATTTTATTATCATCAAATTTTTACTGATTCCATTTAGCGACTCCATTAAATCTGAATAGTTACGAACACCACGATACAGGTTTATACGAATTCCGGGACAAATTATTTAGTCGGGGTCAAAAAAAAATCTTCAAAATACCTGATTTTGGAAGAAACGTAAGCAAGCATGTGTTTCCAGATTTTGTTTTCTCTGCATGGCTGTGGACAACATCACATGTTTTACTAAGCGGCGTCTGCAAGGAAATGAATATGTTCATATTATAGACATGAGAGAACTTCTCTGCAATCCTGCCATTGAATATTGGTGCTTGATTTAGTGTCAAGATTTGGGAGGGAAATCTTGCCACTACGCAAGTGTGTGTTCCCAGTTTGCTCCCCAGACTAAAGACCTTTGGCCCCTATCCCAGATCAAGATTAGAGGCGAAACGATAGAGACAACCCCTCCCCCCCCCCCCAACTTTGTTCACAACCTATCTCGAACATTATTGAAAGCAGCCATTATGGAGACTTTCTAATAACAAGATGAAAAGTATATAGAAACTCCAACACGCTCCTTTACTAGTCTCATCTCCGGCTGAATTTGGTTATCTCCATAGCTGATTCTCTGCTTCCTGATCGTAGAAGTTTGTTGTTCTTTTTTCTAATCAGAACGCAGTGTAGCCCTGTCGGTCTGTTCCTCTCTGGGCTTGGTGCGCCATTCTGTCGATAAAAGTTACTGATCTCCATCCGAGCAGCAACTCGGACTGGAACAAGCTGCCAAAAAAAAATTACTGATACCTGCCCTCACAAGCGAGTTCTCTAACGTGCAGACTAGTGAAGAGGGAAGTGAGGCAGAAACCAAACAGACAAGCCAGTGCACTTGAGACCTGTGAGACAAGAGATTAGCCTGGAATGGTTTGGTGAATGACTACAGAGGAAAAAAAAAAAAAAAACAAAATACGGACCATACCGCACGAATATCATGTCCTAACATTTTGTCCGTGTTTACGTGCGTTTGGTCATGGATGATTGATTTCAGTTGATTGACTCTACACAGGCTGTGATTCAACTCGTTTCCAACTCAGCGTACTGTACCGTATGCTGTTGTTGCACACCTTACTTTTACTGTGTTTTTACATTTGACCAAGAAGAGGGTGCCAGCGGTGTTGACTGCACCTCTTGGTCTGCTGGGGACTTGGTCGAGGATACATACATAGCTCGGGCCGGCATCCTGATCTGCCTTTGAATCCACAACTCTGAACAATCTTCACCCAGAGACTCGTAGTCGACATTACGAAATCAAGAGTATCCGGGATGCATTCTCAGCGATGACGCCACTTTCATGATCAGAATACTATGTGTACGTATATACTCCCATTCCCTTCAAGACCCTGGTCTTTGCCAAGAGAGACATTACACGCTGGAGGGTAACGAGAGATGCAGCAGTTATGGTGCAGTGATTTGGCTGGCGTGGTGAGCTCAGGTTGATTGTGTTGTATTATTACTATACCTCAACCGTTGTCTCTATTGTCTGTTTTGCATTGTTTTTGAGAATTATTTGCTTGCATCCACATCCACCTCTTGATTCCACAAAATGTGAATATCAAAAGCTAATACGATTGCAGCACTCGCTGAGATTCAAAATGTCGTGTAAGTCACAACAATATATGAATCTATGATCTCTTTTGACCCAGGTCATGTTTTTCAAAGGCATTTCCCGCATGCCTTTAACTCTTTGTTCTCGAGTGTCGTGTGGTTAAGCTATGTGATGCCAAGCCTTTACTATGGGGACTAGGCCTGGCAGTGTGCAGGCCACATCGGCTCTCGACCCGCATGCCAAGATCAAGCTAACGAATTACACATCATTTTTCCAACAGGCTCTTGTTCAGTAATCCAGTATGGTCTGGATCAAATGAAGTCCCTTCTACCATTATCAGAAACTTGACTGCTTTTTCTGTGAGACTTTTTTTTTCATCTTCATTCTCGGTTCCTACCTCGTGCCCGGATTTGTACTAACTGGATCTGAGTATCAGACACAAATAGCCTATGAGTCAGTCTTCAATGCTAACCTGACTACTCTGTCGACCAACGATGCCTCCACCACAAATGGCATCTTGCAAGGCCTGTTGTATGTCCCCGAGCTTGATGCTGACCATCCATGCGCCACCAGCCAGTATGAGGACCCCGTCTATCTTCCCACCAATGTGACCAAGAGGTCAGATCTTCCACCTGCAGATTACAAGCTTATCGCCATTGCGCCATGGTACAACGACAACTGTACCATTGCCTATCTTGATGCTGTCCGCTATGATCCCATACAAGGGTTCATATTTTACCGCCCGAGTAATGCTCTCTCTTATAATCCCGATGAGAAGAATCAGGACTCTTCGTCCTGGAGACCAGCACGGGCTGGTAAGAACTGGGCAAAGAAGTACAGATTCCCCATTTATGGAGTACCGACAGAATCGGGTGGTGCTATGGTTACTGCCCTTTCAAAGTACTCGGGCACCGTCGATTCCGTTCCTTACGGCGAAAACATCACGTCCCTGTTCAACCCTAACAATGAGGATTACGTCAGAATTTGGACCCAGATGCGGGTTACGGATGACGAAGATCGGCCGCCGATTTGGGAATTTTTTGTCATAGTCCTCGCCTCATTATTGGGTGTCTTTGCTGGCGTCTCGCTCATAATGCACATCATCCAACACCGCCGCCGCAAGCAGCTTGAAGGCCGCGTCAGAAAGGGTGAAGTTGATCTTGAAGCTATGGGCATCACGCGGGTTCCCGTTCCAATCGAACACATCAAGGCGGAGTTCCCCCTCTTTACATATTACTATGACCCCGAAACCATGACACCACCTTCAACGCCTTTGTCGACGTCAGTTTCAGCCCGTGCGCGGCGGTTGTCGCGGCCGGAACGGGCTATCTCCGAAGTGGTATCAGGAGTTGGTAATGGTGGTAGTGGTGGAACTACAACGTCAAAAGGCGGGAGTGTATCAGAATCCAACTATACGGCGGTGGGGTCGAACTATCAACCACAATGCAGTGTGTGTAATGTTGCGTTCGAGAATCGGGTGTCCGTGATACGGCAGCTCCCTTGCTTTCATATTTTTCATGCGGAATGTATTGAAGAGTATCTGATACATGTGAGCTGCTTGTGTCCGTTGTGTCGACAGTCGATGCTACCGGAGGGGCATGTTCCGCGGATAACAAACAGTATGGTCTACAAAGAACGACGCATACATAGATTGAGAGGTCATGTGTTGTTTGACAATTTGAATGGCAAGGAAGAGGTAGAGGATGCTACGCTTTGGAGTCAACTCGTTGCTTATCTTTCCAAATCGGGCTCTTTCATCCCCTATCAACGTCAAAATTCGGAAAACTCAATGGCAATCTCGGAAAAGTCCAACCCAAGAGACATACATCGGTTAAGACCAATGGCGTCAAACACATCAGATTGGCCTGTTGTTAGTTGTGGGTCTCTGCGTCAGAGGCCTGCGCCGCACCATGCAGCTGGGATTCTGACTCCGGATTCCATTCCCGAGGGTGTTACGGTTGAGCATCGGGAAGAGCTGAATACCAACCGAAACAAATCGACGGCGACTCTGGAGCATCTCATACAGAATGTGCCGGCCACGACTATCGGCCATGATGGTGGTCATGATAGCAGCCTGAGATCGGATGTTTCTTTGCCAAGTAGTACTCATCCAAATCAAGCCCGATTGGCAGCCAATACCCCATCTCAACCACCAAACTTGCCTCTCGCCCCCCCCCGGACGCGACAAAAGCGCGCACGGAAAAAGGCGATAACAATAGCATCTCTTCCAATCATTCCGCCTCTGCAGGAAGGTGTGGGTCTACCCACGGATACTATGACCGGTTCTGGGCGACGGAGTCCCGGGACGCTTCGGAGGCTTCGAGTGCGGCAATATGCGCAAAGATTGGCGGTGGAAGAGTCATCTGCAGTCCATGGCAGACCTATTTGTAAGTTGGAGGTTGTTTGTGCTTGAAATAGTTAAGTTCTTTGTACTGACTGGTTACTAGGGCATCGAGCCACGACTAAGGTGTTTCCGACTCTGGGTTAAGTGTCACTGGCTGTCACTGGTTTCTTTTCATTCTTCGTTTATTCTTATTTACGACTGGGTTGGATTGCTGGGTTTAAGAGCACGAACATTTTACATATTACATATTAAGACACGATACAATACCGTTCAAGCGAATACTTTTACGACATATATACGACTATATATACGGCCTTTAGAGAGACCACCATATTGTCATCATCAATTAGTTGGATGAAGTTATATGGCTTCCAGTTGGGAGTGACCCCTGTATTTAGGATATTCTTGGTGTTTGGGCAGGATGGCGTTTAATTATCCGAGTAATATATAGTTGGAAGATACCATTTACTTTGTTTTGTTCATCTTTGCTGTACTGATATTGTTGTGAAACCCTAACCCTTGTATCACAATCTTGCCTCGACACCTAACAACCGATGATGACCTGGGCCTTTCAAGCGCCATGTATGGTACCACAACGGGCCCAACCGGCGGCTATTTTAACATATATTAATAAATACATCAAAGTGGAGTAATGGGTGTAGAGGTTGCTAGGGAGAAACTATGGGTGGATGACGGAGAGCATACAGTTGCAGTAAAATGTGGTGATGGATTTCTGAGCAACTAAAGCGTATATACATATATGAATATACATCATGGGAATGGGCTTTTTTTTACAGTCTAAGTTGGTCACTTGCAGTTGATGATTCGCTCGACGAGGCGAACAGGTGACCCAGACAACCAGGATTTCTGCCAGCGCATCATGTGGATGGATGGATGGGTGGATAGGTGGTGTTGGCAGGTGGTGACAAGCGGCATTTGGGCATTTGGGTTGGGCTTTTGTGCATGAATGGGAGGGAAAAAGAGTTATGCTCTCCCTCGGTGTAGACAAAAAAGTCATTTCGCTTGTTTAGTCGATAAATAATATTGCCAAATGATCTTTTCTTGTTTTCTCTCTCTTTTTTGCTATAGCTTGTAAAGACCTTGAAAATATGATGCGCTTTATGCTGTCAATGGAGCAATAAAGAGGGATTCATGACACAGCGCTAGATGGTTGCAGGAAGAACAATACGCGTGAAATAGGCTTAATCCATTTTTTCCTACTTGCTTAGGGTCAGTTTACAGCGTTACGCTTCGGAGGATTGATCAAGTGCAAGAGTTTGGCACCACCGTGTTTCGCAACTAGAGTTGTCATGCTGCGATACTGGTGCTGGTTGATGCCGCGAGAAAGACTCTTCAGCTTCATGAACTATAAATATATAAATATAGCAAGTATATTATGGGTCTCAATCACTGAATCAATAATTACAGCTGAGTGAGCATGGATATCTGGTAAACCTTGAGGGTCTATTTTTGCCTTGTCTTGGACAAAGACCGGCAAACCCCCGATCTGGTTGATTAAGTTGCATTTTTCTAATGTATTCTTTCTCTAAGTCGTTTGGTGTTCTTTCATATCCAAGGAGAAAATTGGGGCCAATCCGGGAAGACCGATTATTTCTGTGCATGCTGGTGGCAAAAGGGGGGCAATGTGGTGAATTGGGTTAAAATGAAAGGGTTAAGCTTTATTCATGCTTCGATCATTCGAGGACTGGGGGATCGCACCGAGGGAGAGGAACCTCGAGGACTCAATTGCATGAACTAAACCACTGCATGATAGAAAAAGGACAACTTTTTGATGCATCACTTTCATATCCATCAGCCTCCATGCAAGACAAGCATCAAAATATCACCATTGTCAGGTCGTCAACACCTTTTTCCACCTTGGTCGTGGGTTTGAAATAGAAGTTGACCAATGAGAGGGGCGGATCTAGGTGGGAATGTCAACAATGGGTACGCCCAAGTAGAAAAAAAAGAAGGGATGACTATGTATTTAACTGCAGGTCATTGTTGAACGTATGTAGTTTCTTTTTTGTTCATTTATACAAATGAAGTAACTGTATCCTAATTGAACCTTGTCTTTTTTTCTTCTTTTCCCTTAATTTTTACATTTCAGCATAACCAAACATTGCTGACTCTTAGCATTTCTTGCTTTGCCATCATCATCTCATCTCACAAGTTTATCCATCAGAGCATCTATCACCCTTCATTCTGACATATCGTTCGTCCCCCTACCTAGTCTTTCGAACCCGACTCACACATACATACCTCACCGCGTCTAGGAGCCTTGTCTTGTAGCCACACATCAACACCACTAAGCCCCGTCACCAAACCCGGCTTCTCTCGTCCAGATCATTGCAAAACCCTACCTGTTTACACATCCCCAGCACTTTATCTTCTCCTGAACCACAGAAGTCGACACGCTCACCCCACGAACTTGCCGCTCCTACTGCACTCTGCACCTCACTTCTGCACACGCATTCCCATCCATACTGTTCGCTTGGCTCTCTACCCCTCGAGCCTGCCAGCAAGGCCCTGACTAGCATTCCCGAACTGTCCAGCTTGTGCCCCTCCTGCTGCCCTTTGAGGTTATCGTACATAAAAACTCACCAATATCTGTGGTTGCCTGCCCGTGAGCTCGGCGCTCATTTTTCTCCACCATGTCCCCTCAGACTCCTCGGACACAACGCACACCGAAAACTCCAAGTTACAGCCGCGTCTCTCCTACCACTATGACGGATTCCTGGCGTTTTGTCGACGGTGAGTACGATTCATTTGAATCTAGTTTGATTCAGGACCCTATTACTCCGCTTCACCAGACATCTTTCCGCTCTATTGATTCGAATGCTTCAGGCCACTTTACGCCGAGTCGTCCCGGAAGCACCTCATCATTTGATCCTAATGCTCAGTTGGAGCAGGAACTTAGCGAATCTGAACGTCTTATGATGGCGTTGCGCGAACCTCTGGAACAGCCCACGCTTGCGAGAGTGACCCGGACTCCTGGCGGCCCCACCGATTCCCCGCGCTCCTCGATGATTATTGAGCGTAGTCTGTCGCAAACGATCAGAAGTCCGAACGGATCCCCGAATGTGGGAACGACCATACGCCAGCGCAATATTAGACGTATCCCTCTGAATATGAACGACAACAACCATGAGGACCACTTAGATAATGAAAATGAGCGGGACAGCAACTCGATGTCGCCGCTTAGATCAAGACAGTCGCATAAACAGAGCAGCTCCGATCACTTTGACTATATGGTGCCCGGGGCTGTATTTGGTGGGTTGAAGTGGTCGGCTGGTCTAGTCGGTCACGCGTTGAGATTTGTTCAGAAGCCACTGGCTTTGTTGCTGGCGGTGTACCTTTTCTTTGGCGGTGTATATCTGCTCCAGACTGCCGTTACTCAGAGCTTAGTGGCAATGCTCTCGCCGCTTTGCAATATTCCTGGCGTCAACATGCTACCCACCTGCTCCAGTCCGTTATTGGAGACTCTGAACCCGGCTTCCTCCGGTTCTTCTCCAGCTGTCGAGTTTGAAGGTCTGATATCTGTCCAGGACAAGTTCGAGCAGGTCCTTGAGCGCAGTGCTGATAGTATTTCATTGCCTCTTGAGATGAAGAACTCGGAAACTGCTGTTCGCGATCTTCGATCACTGGTGCAATTTAGCGACCTTCCTGCCAAGGATGAGATGATGCAGCATTTCAACGGGTACATTGAGGTCGCCCGCAAGACTGCCCGTGACCTTCAGCTCTTCAACACTCATGTCGGTACAGCTGTTGATGCCGTCATCAGCATCAACCGTTGGACTCTTCGCTTCTTGGACTCGGCCATAATTTCGGAGCAGAATCAGGCTGAGGGCGAGTCTGCTGAGGACCGTAACGGGATCGTCCGTGTCCTGATGGCTCCTTTTGACTTGGTTGTCGGCTCTACTCCTACCCCGGTCGCTACTTTTACAGAGGCTGCTCTTCTGGAGAAGTACGTTGAGCACACAGCCTATGTCTCTGACCGCATTAGGCGCTTGATTGTTGAGGCTCAGTACGTCCTCGGCCTTCTTTCAACCGCCGAGGACCACCTTTCTCTGATCTACTCAGTGGTAAACCGCGAAGAAACCACCGTCACGTCCCAGCGTGACGCCGTCAAGTGGACCTTCAAGACTCTGATTGGCGCCAACTCCAAGGAGCTCAGCGGCTTTGACAAGCAGCTTAAGTTGCTGCGTAAGGTCGATGCGCAGCGGGGAACGGCAGTTCAGCAGGTTTCGGCGCTGATTGTGGAGCTGGAGAGTATGCAAGCGGGCTTGGAGGATCTGAGGGAGCGGGTGGCGGCGCCGGAGATGGCCATGGCAGTGGGCAGCAAAGTGCCGTTGCAGGTGCACATTGACACGATTGAGAAGGGGGTGGAGAGGTTGGACATGGCGAGAAGCCGGATCCGGTCTCGGGAGAACGAAAGACTGGAGAAAGTCTTGGGGAGAGGGGGAGAGGGAATTGAGGCGAGGCAATGAAGTGTGGGTGAATAAGAGGGGAAGGAAATTAAAGAAATACTTAATAATTGGATTTCAAATAGGGTTGGGAGATCGTCGGACATATCTTTTGGGAGGGTTATTTCTGCGATTTGGAAATCATGATAGACTTCGTATTTTGGCTGAAATTGTGAACAACTCGCTTTTTTGGTACGATTAATGAAATTTGACTTTGAATACAAATTTTTGCTGTTTTGATACTTTTGGGGTGGTGCTGATGATGTAAGCAGATTCTTGGCGGATCGATATCTGGGTATAAGTCTCCGAGTTTATTAGATGTAGGCGTTTTTATTTTATTCTTTTTTAACAGACATATAAAATAAACCCACCTTCTTCAGTTGTCATCTTTAAGAATCCAAATATCTATAACTCCATCTTATACACATTCACAAAATATACAACATATCACCACCAGCAACAATGGCCCTCCAACCCGTCTACAACCCCCTCATCTACCACCTCCTCTGCACCCTCGAACCCCTCACTGCCCTCAACGGAGCCTACCTCGCCCTTGCTCACCCTGCTCACCTCCTCTCCATCCTCACCCGGACGCCCCCCACCGCCATCTCCCTTCCTGCCTCTTTCTCCTTCCTTCTTCCGATGCTCAGCGCCGCCTGGCTCTTCTTTGCCTTTACCGGCGCTGTCGTTTTGCGGATGACGAAGGATAACGAGCAGGTGTGGAAAGTGCTTTGTGGGGGGATGCTGGGGAGTGATCTGGTATCTGGGTGGGGGTTGATTAGGG
>JABFIG010000307.1:0-18485 GCA_017139545.1 Ambrosiella cleistominuta | reverse complement strand
GGGGGATGTGCGGCGGCGTTTGAGGGGGGGTGGGGATTCGGTTTTTATGGGTAAGAGGTCTGACGTCGCAGTGTGTGATCGGGATCTGGCTGATTCATCGTCGTTACTTTCGGGGTCGGTTTCGTCGTCATCATCTACAGATGCTTGTCGGTCTTCCTCGTCGGCTTTCCGGAGGTCGCGGTACCAAAAACGAAGATAGGCAATCGAGTCATTCGCCTTTGCGCTCTCAAGACAAGATATCGCTTCAGCAAGGCAAGTTTCCTGTATTAATTCGTAAAAGCTGCGGTTATTTAGCTCGACGGCGCTGATGCCCATGATGGTGAATATCGAGTCGCTGGCAAACATGATAGCGAGGGTCCGAGTGAAGCGGTTGAGGATGAGGACGGCGCGGGGCTCCCGGAGGGTGTTGGTCATTTGGTATTTGGGTGAGAGCTGCTCGAGCATGTGGTACATGGGGTCCATGGGCGAACATTTGAACAGCTGGCGGATCCGCGGGGCATCATGTGCTCGTCCTGGTGGCCAGGACAGAAGAAGAGTCAGAGATTATGCGTCTTTTGTGTGTGTGCTTTGGATTGTTTCCTGTCTTGGTGATTGATACTTACGCTCACTCTTGTAACTCGGCTGATAGAGCCCCACACAGGTGATCAACACGTCTTGCACTATGGTAAACGTGCATTCACACTTTTCATACTCGCCGTTTTTGGCCCTAATGTGCACTGTGTGCAGAACAGCGGCCTTGTCTAACAGGGCGCCGCGACTGTGGACTTTCCGAGCCTTGGCGACTTCAGAAGGGTGGAAGAAGTCAAAGGCGGATTTGTGGAGGATCTCACTGGGTCTAAAGCCGAGGATGTCTTGTACGGAGTCAGAGGCGAAGACAATGTTGGCATCCTCGGTGAGGTCTGGGGTCCGGGAAGGGAATGCCGTTGTGTTAGCATCCCACAGTTACTCGTTACATTGGGGGAGCTGTTTTGTGTGCGGGTGGTTTCGTACCATTGATCGTCATGAAGGTGACGTCCATGATTTGGATGTAGCTGTGTCTTGCAATCGGATAGAGTGGGGTGATGAGCTGTCTCGTGGCTGGAATGGGCGTATAGTTGTTGAGTTTGCTTCTACCAAAGGTTAAGCTGTCACTGAGCTCCAGCACGCTGATTTCTTGTCCAGATCACCTCGAACGGTTTCACAAACCGGGTGTGTGTGGCTCTGAGAAGTGAAACTTTGATTCACTGTGCAGAATCCGTGGCCACCCGTTCTCAAAAAAAAATATCAGTGAAAAGCAGCGATCACTCAGATGGATACTTGGGGCAAAAATGGAAGATTGGAGACTATGTTTTGTGCCGAGGCTACTGAAATTTTAGATTTGTCAGTAACAGAAATTTGAATGGAGGGTCTGTTTTGTCTGAGATGAGACATGTGCTGACGCAGGGGAGGGATAGCAGTCGGTTGCTGGTTGTGGATTGGCAGATTGAAGTTATAAAAAGACTTGACAACGGATAAAGCAGCAACTCGCATGCACTCAAGCACCGAGCACCGGAGTGGGTTTTGTCACCGAAGGTCCAGGTGGTCACGGACTGATTCGTAGGATACAGATGTATATTGCCTTTTATGGTCCTCCGAGCCAACAAGTTTTTGGGAGGCAACCACACGTAGAATTGTCCAACTGTCCTTAGGGACATGTCCAGATTGTAAGCGCGTGCAGACAGACTACATATGTTTGTATATATATATATATATATATATATATATATGTGTGTGTGTGTGTGTGTGTGTGCGCACAAGGCCTTTCCGTAAACAGATAGAGTCCCCACGAGCAGAGCCGTCCACACCCACGCCTCAACTCAGCGACTTGCCTCTTGTTTTTTGTAAAGATCCACCGTACCCCGACGAAACAAGCCAGCTTATTGCACAACAAAGGGATCTTCTTAATCAAAAAAAAATCTGCACCATTCACGAGCAGAGGATCACCACACCCACCTTGGCTTGTTACAATTGCATGTCCCTATTTGGGGTAATTTTGTCATTTGGCAGTGGCGTGGCTTGTCTGGCTGCCGAAGAGAGCAAGGGCGGTCCAAGACATTCACTCGCTCACTTGTGGGTTTGGCTTTCAGGTGGACTTGGAACTGGGCGATGGATGAGTAATCACTCTAGAGGCTGCGGCGATATAAGAAATAACAGAGGAGGCAGGGCTAGTGCTGGCTGGAGTATGAATGCAGGTATGCAGGTATGCAGGCGGGGTGCCGGTTGATGTAGGTATCCTGATGTTTGGGGGTCTTGCCAAAATGGAACAAGAATATCGATGGCGGCGCCACGAGGGAGCACAAAGTACGTGTGAGTGTATGTGTATTAAGAATTGAAATGTGTTTACTTTTTTCTTTTGTTATGGAAATCAAAAAGGGTCCAGCTATGAAAATTTCCATAAACAGTATAATGTATGCTTAATGCACGTTTTGCTTGTTTTGTTTGCTTGCTTGCTTGTGTACTCCATCACGTGAGCTTTATAAATAAGACTCAGCCGTCACCCGCCGGACCAATGAACGAATGCGAGCAAGACCGAGATGAGACAAACAGCAAATAGCGGAGGCGTGGTGCTTGTTTGGGGAGGGGCCAGTCGGCGAAAACAAGAGGAGAGATGGGCTACTATTGCCACTTAGTAAAAAGTAACGAGACTCTGCTAGTGCAATTTCAATAAAACATATACATGATTTTGGGTGTAAATAATCAGGCCGGTAATGATGTTCATAGCAGGTGCTAGGTGCTTGTTGTGACGGCAGGTTAAGATTCGCACTGGCGTGTTGTGTATCCTAAGCCTTGAGCCTTGGGACTTGAAGGGCATAGAGCCTTGTGCTATGCTGAAATATCATGGGCCAGATGTACTCAGGAGCCAATGTTAAAAGGTGATGGAAGACCACGGATCATGGGGAGTCAGATGAACAGTGAACAGACGTGTGACAGCAAATGTCGGGAATCAGTCATCACAGACAGCGAAGCAGACCTACTCCGGGTTCCGGAATCGAGATATTAGGTCCCCTCAGAAAATCACATAGAGAAGATGACAGGATATGATAATGCGTTTCAGAAGATGGTTGTCTCATCACACCCATCATAACTTGGCTGTTGTCCCCAAACACTATGAAGGTAACAATCATTCCTCGAGAAGTAGCCTCTGTAAAAGTCATTGAGATATCCCAGACGAGTGGATGTGAGAGTTTGAACACAAGTACAACAATGTGTTGTTTTTTCTTAGTCCAGCTTTGTATTGACAGCTGACTAGGGAAACATAAGGGGTGCTTAGTAGACATTATGAGAGGTTCAACTTACACATGTATGAAATCAAGATGTGATGATTCGTTGCAAGAACCGGGTCAGTAATGGCGATCTTGGTCTGACTCGAAACATAAGATGGTGGATTTCTAGTTTCTAAATATGCTGAGTTCTTCTGAGATATAAGATGCCCTAGCAATCTACTTGTTCAGCTCTCAAAAGACAATATAAAAGGCATGAGATGCTGCGATCCGTGGTAAAGTTATTAAATATATCGTCTATGTTTGGCGAGTCCTAACCAGATATGATGCAAGGGATCATAAAGTGGGTATCTCGGTGGTGGTAGAGGTCAAACAGTGGGGGTCTTGATTTGATGTTTGACGATGTTTAAATAGATGTTACCGAACCCAAACGAACGAGGCGAGGATATAAATATAAATATAGAAAAATACAAGAATTCTCCATACGAACCGGTTTTTTTTTATTTTCTTTTTTCGTGCAGATGTAAATAAGATAATGCGCAAGAATTTTAACAAAATTAAAGCCAGAATTTGGCGAACCAAAATTTCGATATTTCACCGGTCAACAGTCCGTTTCAATAACCCCCAGACCTTTTTTTTTTGGTAGTCGTCGTCATGATCCCGCAAAAAAAAGTGTTTTTTTAAATAACTGCTCCAAAAGAAAAATAAGGAGAAAAAAAGAAAGTATCACTCGGCGATCCCGCAAACAAATAAATCACTGTATCGTATAAAAAAAAGCCGGAAAATACTGCATGAATTTCCAGAAATAGACAAACAACTCAGCCAGCCTGTTGTTTCAAGCCCAAAAACCCAACTATGGTATAAAAGCCGCCGTACCCTATATAGCCAAACCACTCATGTCCAATAACGCACACCCCCTTCTCTAAATCAAAGTACAACGCGCTTCTCTGCTCTAGCAGAAGCAAGAGAAAAAAAAAGACCGATGCACATTGGAGGGCATGGCACAGGATGAACTCTTTTGGCGGCGAGAGCGGAAACGGACGTCACTGCCGATAATCTCCACGTTACATTGGCAAGGTGACGGCAACTGCACAAGGACCAATACAAAGACAAAAAAAAAAAGACAATCCTGGGCAGCGTGGCGGTGGACTTCTTTCTACCTTGGACCTTTTGTCTTGGTTCCAGAGGTCGGTTGATGACGTGCGGAGTATCAGTTTCTTTTGCTCTTTGCATGGCAATCAACGATGGACACGGGATGTGGTTGCGTTTTCTGGAAATGAACCCTGAGCGGTGATGCTGGTGGGTTGGGGTCTGATCGGAATCGGGGTCGGGAGATGGCCCTATTCAGGTGGCCGGGGCCGTGGGTGGGTAGTCGGCCGATCGGGGTTCAATACTGCTACGGGACGTTGCAGCCGAGGGATTGCAGGTTGATTAGCAGTGTTATCTGTGTGTACAGCGACATGATTGCGAACAGCAAATGCTCTCTATTATCACGGTTGTGTATATGGTTTACAAGTTGCTGCTATATCTACAGTTGTGATTTCCCCAGTGACATTCAACCTCAGGGTTCTGCGGCGGTAAATCAAGACAAGGAAGACCCCAGCCGGCATAAGCCTTGAGCCTGGACCAGTCCATCCGCTGTTCTTATCCTTGACATTCATGCATCGGTCAACGCCTCGCCACGGATGGTGTTTATTTTGTGGATCCAAATTCTGATATGTATGATGTCAGAGATCACCATTCAGTTTGGTTTCTCGAGAAAAAAAAAGCAAAATCGCATATGTGAGTTCATTTGAATATCCAGCGACTCGATACTCGCTTAATAGAAGAGTTACACTGGGCGTTACGCTTCCCGGACAGCTCCGGCAATCCAGACATCTCTCCCTGTATGTCTCTTATTCTGGCCCTATATGCCGAGTGGAGTCCTGTAGTATCCACAAAACCCATCAAATACTCGTGCGGGCTGACAATCCAGGACCCATTTTCAGCCGTTTCTCTTGTTTCTATATTCTACATACGTCCTGAATAACCAAAGATTCATGATCCATTGCCATCAACGTGTAAGCACTACAATGTATGGGACAACCATTCTTCTTTCTGCGATTTCCAAGTGCGAACGATGACATTTTGGGAAGGTTTGCTGTGCTGGGTGTTGATTTTCAACTCGGTCTGCAAGTGATCCCGCATGCACCACGCATCCACATGATTGCTTCTTTATATAACTCGCAACACCGCATCAACAAATGAGTCGTCGCATCTTGAAAAATACATCAAGTATCTACCTTTGGCCTCCCAGCTTACGTCTACATTATTGTCCGGACCATCGATTTCTACCGTTCACCTCCCGAATCTCATACCGCCGTCATCGCTAAGACCCGGGATATCCTCCAATCTCGATACATCCTAGTCCTTATCACCGATGCGCAACCCAACTTAAGGCTACTATATAGCATCTGCTCATCTTTCCAATCATCCTAACCTTGCTCTTTTTTTTTTATCGCTGTCAACTTTTCCTGCATATTCGCTTATCCCCCAGGCTTTCCCCTCCCCCCACCAAATCGTAAAGAGCATTAATCCCAAGTTGGGAAATTCCATCATCGAACCACCTACATATTGCAGCATCTCCGCTACTTCGCAACAAACCCGCAAAAAAAATATTGGATATACATGTCGTTTTTCTCCACGTCCCATTTTCAAAGTCGCATCGCCAACATCATACCCCCCTCCTCAAGCCTGCTCTATCCTGAGATTTTCCAAGCCCTCCTCGAGTAGCAGGGCGTCTTCCGTCATCTCAGACAAGGCTGCCGCTAACGATAAACCACCCAACCTATCTTTTTTATTGCAAAGATAGAACCCTTCGTTCGCAGATACAAAGCTCATGTACATGCGTGTTTTCAGCCATTCACGACTTCACACACGGCGTACCATCCGTGAATGAATCCGGCAACACCCCCGATGCAACCACAAAGGTAAATTCCTAGCCCTGTTTGTCCTGCTCATCCTGCTTCTGGTCCCGCGTGACGTATCGGTCTGTGCGGGGTGGAGTGACAAGGGGGGTGAGGGAGGCGAACGAACAAAGGTTCATGAACGAGCTCTTGAGAGAGGTTGTTGTACAACAGGATATTGTATTTATATCTTACTAAGCAAAGTGATAATCAGCTAGATGATTACGAAAGGCATTCATGTGATATAAAGAGATGGACAATGTACTGCGAACCGGTCCGGGGAAAGATGGACATGATAAGAAATGAAAACAAAAAAGCTCAAAAAACATACAACACCGGGTATTCCCGCGTGGTCACCCACCGTAGTACTAATCCAGCGCTCTGTGGCTTAACTATGGGGGAGCGGACGGGACCCCGTATTTTCCACAGGCTATGATCGTATGTGCTACTCCTGGTGAATTTCTGATTCTATAATGGGTTTCATATATTTAAGTGAATCAATTCTTAATTTCTGTGCTCTGCAAACTTCTGCTGAGAGTAATTTTTGCTCTTTGTTATAATTAACTTAAACTCTCCCTCACATTATTTAGACTTAACCTCCAGTTGGCAAGACTGTGGTTATTATTAGGATTTAATATAACCTACACAGTATGTCACGTGAATGTATCTATTTGGATTATACTTAGGGTTAGGCTATCTGAGACGATATCGAGAGTCATCAAAACAAGCTTGTCATTGGCTCCAGACCAAGATACTGTTGTTTTGAGTATGACACTATGTTTGAATAAAACATAGAAAGTCTCTTGAAATATCCTAGATGTCAAAGACCAAGTCAGCTGATACGATGGTGGGGACTACCTGACCATGCTGAATAAGATGACATCATCGAGCTCCCAGCGATAGCAATCAATTGAGAGTAAAATTACACTGAAGTTAAAGGACAAATACTGTGGTATCACAAGAAACCATAAAATAACCATCAGTCTTGAAGTTTTTAGCGATATTAGTATGGACTTCCACACGAGGTACCATTTTGTCACTTTGCTTTATTAGACCGGTAGATGCAGGACTCATAATAATTGCTATTGTGTTATACTATATCCCGATATCTAGACAGTAATAATGATACTAATAATGACTCAAGATCCATACTAACTACATCACATATGGGTATTCTCTAGAGTGACCCCCAACTGCCATACTAAGACCTTACCCTAGGGTTCCGCCAAACACTCAAGTGGAGAACTGCCAACTATAGTGCTTAGTACAAAAAAGAACAAACTCTCTGGTGAATTCGAGATCATAGCCCTCCTAGCGCAATGGTAGGGCGTCTGACTTCTAATCCGAAGGCTGTGGGATCGAGTCCCGTGAAGGGTTCTAGTCCTTTTCAGCACAGCTGGATAAGAGGCCATTTCATCGTTTTTTGATGGTTTTGTTAACTATAACAGAGTGAATGCAAATGCAAGCTTCATTTTTATCCTCCTCCTTCTCGATAGGCGACTGAGTAGATGTACACTTTTTGGCGTGATCAACCGATATCTGGGTCCTATATTTCAGTACCGCAGTACTGATGTTTGCTAGTTTTATCCTCTGTTCAATTCTACGGAAGGTACGTCACGTTTTAGATCAAGATTTCTATGTGGACTTCAGATAGTCAAATGAAGTAGTTGGGTTTCCTGGTTAGGAAAGGATCATGGTTGCACAATCACATGCTGACCATGGCATGCGTCTCAAAAGTGTGACTGGCTGCCCAGTACTTTTGACCACTGAACAAGTGAGGGAAGTGAAAAGTTCAACAACATTGTCTGAAAAGATTGATAGAAACTGTTGTCAGTTCTTGTAAGGCATTTTGACAACCGATATTGATCAGCTGGACTGGAATTTCTTCCGGAGAAATCTTTCACTTCAATATAAAATGATGATTCCTAAACAAGCCAAATTCCGAGTTTTGCATCTGTCAAATTCATGGTCACATCATAAATATTAACTTCAACCATTATCTAGGTCGAGACTGTGTAGATATCATAAAGCATCAATTTCTTGCAGCAACACTATAATTCTGCTACAACCTATACACCAGAACCCTTTTGATGTCACACTAAGGATTTATTGCAAAGCAATTTTGCATTCCTTCCGGATGTAGCCATCTCACTTTTACAGAAGCCCTTGACTGCGTTGTAGCCTATTGGTTCAACAAGTACATTTTTCGATGAGTAAGAGTAACTTGGATTTCAATGTGTTCTAAGCCATTGGAAAACTCTAATTGGAACCCCATATGCAAAATAAGTCCATATAAATCCGAGGTTGTCTCGTCAGGGTTTGACAGGGCTGATATGGCTATGTATATTCGTTCAACTTGACTCATGAGATTTTTAGTCCAACATGGCCCCATGGACTATATGGAGAACTTTGCCAGTGTAGTTCCACAGGCTTAAGCCTCATTAGCCTATATATAGCAGGTGTAGTCATCAGCTGACCATGCGCACCCCGCCTAATGGTGATAAACTAGTTAGTATGATGACATGTTGCTGGAAAATCAGGAACAAGATCATGTAAGAACCCCTAAAGAGATATTATGTGTAACTGGCTTGTTGAATCCCTGACATTACCAAGATTCTGTCAGAGCTTCGTTTTCCTCTATTTACTGGCACTTGGTCTATCCACCGTTGACACTAAACACATTAGTGCAAAGGCTGAGTTCAGAGATAATGCAATTACCATACCCTTAACATGTGCAGTTATCCTAGTAAACTTACCAAGGTTCTTACAAAAAGCGGTCGTCTCTTCTTTACCCATCCATAGGATAACCGGCGGTGCAGCAAGGAGAACTATCACTACACATCTCTGTCAATACAACAGTTGCAATAGGAGAACTATATATACACAAAGACAACCTAACCCACACTCACGCAATGCATTCAACTTCAAAAAGAGCCTCATTTGGCAACATACTCAATGTGGTATAGTCGTGGAATAACTTTATGGTGAATTCGAGGCTAGAGTGTTACTTGATACGACCAATTTGACAGGCCCATGAAAAAGCCGACAATCCGAACCTACTCTTGTACCACGACGGTTGCTGGATAGTGAAGGGTTGTTGGCTTTTGGAATGGGAGGATTCCGAGTTGAAAGACGTTAGGAAGTTGTGAAAGTGAGTGAAGGGTAATATGAATCATGAATTCATGATGAATTTTTGTGAGGTTCCAGTGATGAATGATTAGACATCTTAATTTGGTATATTTAGACTTCGATACAGAAACTTAGATGGAGCTCTTGTGGTAGCTTTTGATCTGACAGCAGATACGGAGAAATTTCGGTGTTTTGATACAGCAAGCCAATGTATGACTTTTACCCCTGATTATTGGTAGCAGAGAATTGTTGAATTAGATATGCTTGATTTAGAATCTGAAATCGTACAGTAGAGTATATTTAATCATATTCTCACATATAAATAGATCAAGATAACAAGTATATGGCATAAGATTCCTCATGATCACGAACACCTCGGTGTTCGTCCCGGCCTGTCACGGTGCATATACAATTTGTTAACTGTTTATTTACATGGATTATTACACTAATATATTGGCCGAATATGCAAGGGTTTAAGCACCCCCTGCTAGTTTCCGGATATCAATCTTTCCTCCGATCGGGATTTTAGCACGACTTTGAAAGTGAGGCCGGCCAAAATTTTTTTTGAAAGTGGGCGCGTTTAGAATCAGGACATGTCGATTCGGCTGCGTGTATAATGACTTGTTGAATCATTAATCATATATTTTCTGCAATAAAAATAAGCGAACAGGAAAAAAAAAACTTGTAACAATCGGGATTCTGGCCTTAGCTGGGATGAAAGGAACTGCTTAAAAGGTACAATTCTACCGCCTTCATCGGGGCAAGAGGCAGACGAAGTTGCGGATCAGTGTCCGGAGTGACTTTTTCACTCCGATCTGAGATGACATGTCAACTTTTGAAGGGCGTCGTCCGACAATAGTCTGGCATGCGGTCGTGATGAATGCATTCTGGGGGTAGGAAAGGATCCGATGTCTGAAGTTGAGGGGGCGGAGTGTCGTATTAATGCTGAGGAAATGATGGGCTACTGAAAAGTATACAGATGGGGAAGGACTGCTCAGTGTGATTGGGACTCTGGGCATGTTAGAACAGAGCTTTTATCTCGGTATACATGCTGCTATTGTAGGCTTCCTGTTACCCATAAGTTGACCACACCAAACAGATGAACACCAAGACTAATATATTTAGATATGCAATAAAACTTGTCTATAAGTGGTTCTATTTGGCAACACTTAATACAAACTGCCAGTCACGAAAATTCAGACACTGTTGGTCTTGTAGAGAGGATTGGGAAAACCTGTCTCTCGGGTTAACACGTTGCTTTTGACCTATGGTAGCCCTGGCCACAGCCCTCGATAGAACTACATATGTACTGATAGCTCCTGACCATCACCTATTGTTGAGACACCATCGGCATCAACAATGGTGTACAGAGGAGAATAGCGGCTGCCATACAGAAGGCAAGAACGCTATTGTTGCGTAAGCTTCAGATTACGATGCTGAATACAACACAAAATTTTGGGAGGACCAAGCACGATGAGATGTATGGGTGTTTCAGTAAAGTCGCTTTTATAATCTGGTGCAACTCAACTACATGAACACTGATTGTATATATGTATTTATTGGATAAAATAAGACTCTAGTATCAGGAAGTTTCTGTTGAGTTGTGCTATCTCAAGCGTCAATGAGTTAAGTTGATTGACAATCCGTAATTCCATTGTACTACCGACGGCAGGATCTCCTACCTACCAGGGCCTCCTTCATCCTTCACAAAGATGACGGACTTTTCTTGGCATCTTGAACTTATTTGCATACCTTGAACTGGACTTGGTCCATGCTACCTCCAGGGGATTCCACAATTTTTGTCACCATCTCTTTTCTCAATATCAATGTTTACGTATGCGAGTTCTTTTTTTTTTTTCTTTTTCTTTTTTTCATCATTTGCCATGATGATAGAAAGAGTTGAAAGCAGGGATAAAGGGAGGCGATAGATTACATCTTCCTATTTGGGAAGACTGCCAGATCAGGAAATACATGCACATTGACATGAAATGCCATGTAAGCGGTGGACGGACAAAGGGATAAGGAAGAGAAATATTTGCTGGCTTCAAAGTGATATTGGCCCCATTTGCACACAAGGGAATGTTTGGGCGACTTGGACAAAAGCATCATTTTTTCTTTTCCTTTTTTTTCGTGTTGCTAAGATGTTGGGATTTTGTGTGGCTGTTGTACAGAGCGGGAAGACCCACTCTTTGTATATATATATAAGTGGGCAAATATATCCACTGTTGCATTGGAGCCTCTGGGACAATTATTGGGATGCCGTTGTCGTCTTGGTAAATGTTATCTCGGTGCCCAGGTTAGACAATGTGAATTTTTTTTTCGGGAGTAGCGACGTGTTATGTAGAAAACTGTGTGCACTAGACACGGCTAAATATCAATTGAAACAGAAGCTTGGCGGTGGGTTGAGGAAAGGTTCTGGTGGCAAGTATGAGTATGTAAAGTATTTATTTCAAAAATGGTCTAGACCACAATAGGCCTTTCTCTAATACTTAAAGCTGATAACCACTTATGGGAAAGGGGTATTATATCTACGCTAGGATACAGTCACTTGTTAGACCAATCACATCAATTAAATTACTTGAAAAGAAATTTATGTTGGTTTTCAGATTTTTTATGTATTTTCGGGTCGAAACTTTCTATGAACTTGGCGGGAAAACGTTAGGTAGAAAAAAGGACAAACAACAGATAGTCTATATATAACAGCAACGTTGGGGTATCTCATCACAGCTGATAATTAGAGACCATCCCCAACTAAGCAAAAAAAAATAGCAATACAAAAAATGACATAAAAGAGCAAAGCACTTTTCCATGAAACCATGAAGCATCTACTGTAACGAACTCCAAGATCATCACAGCATAAGGATAACAAAAAAAGACATTAAGAAACCAGACGTAATCCCGCCCAAAGCAAAAGAAATGACAATGTAAATACAAAACGGATGGATGCTGCAACATCACATAAGCGAAGAGCCATAGTAATGTCATCACCAGAGACAGCGCGGGTCGCCCTTAACCATCTCCTTTTTTTCCCAGGAAGCACTAAGAAAAATACGAACTTCAAGGATACATATTTCGACAGAAGAGAAAGAGGGAGAGGGGAAGACATTGACCAGGATTTAAGACGCTTTAATGAGAAGCGGAACCCTCGGTTTCCTCCTTCTTGGTGGGCTTGGGGGAATCGGAGCCCGAAGGGTGCTCGTCAACAATAGTCGAGTCATTGCCCGAGTGACTGCCAGCGCTGCCGGGAGCATTACGCTGGGCGTTATTCGCCTGGGAGTTGTCGATAGCCATCTCCTCATCTTCGGGGTCATCCTGGACCTCATCATCGGCAATGTAGGCATACTTGGAGCGGGCGCGGATGCGGGCACCGTAGAACCAGAACAGGAAGGGAATCAGGCAGCACGCAAGAGCCAGGAAGGCCAGCAGGGTTGAGGCCCACTGGTAGCCGAGGCGGTGGTACATCTGGGTGGTGAACAGGACGCAACCGGCACCCCAGATGGAGCGGATAAAGGTCTTGGCGGCAAGGACGGAGGCGGCCTGGTGCTGGTAGGAATCGACTAGGTAGTTGTTGGCGGCGTTGTACAGGAAGATAAAACCGAAACCTACAGGGAAACCACCAAGGGCGGGACCAACCCAGATGAGGCGGGGGTAAGAACTCCAAGCGAAGATAAACAGACCAATGGGAATGAACCAGCAAGAACACATCATGGGAATCAGACGGATCTCAGCCGGAGGGCGGCCGTTGAACTTCTTGGACTGGGCCAGGTAGTGCTTGTTGACCAAGGGAGAGAAGACGGCGGAAGCGACGACACCAATGGCCAGGGGAATGAACATCAGACCAGTAGTACCGTGAGAGTAGCCCTTACCCTCACCAAAGATAACTGGGAAGGCAATGAAGAACATGTATAGAAGACCGTACAGAACGGACATATACAAAGAGATGAAGAGGACAATCAACTCGCCGAACAGCAGGCGGAAGGGACGAAGGATGAAGATGATCAGAGTTTCGGACAGAGGACGTTTGTCAATGTCCTGCTCAGTGACCCATTCGGGCGAGTTGAGCTCCTTTCTCTTCTTGGCGGCACGGCGAGCCAACAGGGTAGGAGTGTAGGTCTCGGGGACAGTAAAGGTGATCAGGACCCAGATGATACCGGCCAGGATGATCTGAATGTAGTACAACCAACGCCAACCGGCACCATCGAATAGGTAACCACCAACAAGGGGACCAATGGCAGGACCCAGGAACGGAGCAGCAGAGAAAGCAGCCATAGGCACGGCACGCTCCTCGTTCTTCCACAAGTCGGCGAGGGTACCGCCGACCAGGGTCATCGGAGCGGAGAAAGCGATACCATCGATGGCACGGCAGACGATCAGGGTTTGGATGTTCTTGGCAACGGCACAGGGGATAATGAAGATGACAGCGACACCAAGAGTTGTTCCGCTGGAGAGGGATGATGTTAGTTGATGTGAAATGATGGAGTGGGGGAGCCCTGGAAAAGTGGAGCTACTTACTAAATGATACGGCGACCGTAGATTTCAGAAAGAGGAGCGAAAACCATAGGGCCTGTAATTGAGATGGGTTAGTTGATTGCGACCACTGAAACCCCGCTGTAATTTCAGTTTCTTAAGCGCTAGACATCTTGCCAAATGCGGAAGCTAGGTTCCCTGTAATTTACAGGCTAAAAGTGGAGATCTTGACTACTAAAAACGGAACACCGAGGTTGCGCTATGGCTTTGGTACCCATAGGATGACTATAGCAGGCGCCAAAGTACACCACGATCATGGACCGCATACCTGGGTGTCGATAAAACCACATGACTGGCGCTCGAAGCAATAATAAAGGGACGACAAAATAAACTTACCAACACCAAAACCGACGACAAAGACAGTAATAGACAGAAGCGCAACCTCACGGCCAACGTCGAACTCTTTCGCGACGGCGTCGATACCAGGAGTGATGACAGAGGAAGCAAACGCAACAACGAAGCAAGTAATGGCGACAACCATGGTACACCACCATTTGAACCCTTTGCTCCAGTTCTTGGGGTTCTCCGGGTCATTCGGCTCAAAGGTAACTAGTTTGTAGTGCTTGCCCTCCTCCCCAGGGATCGGGGGACCCTGGATCTGACCTGTGGGGACCTCATGGAGGTATTCACCCAGGTTGGCAGTGGCTGAGACAGTCCGGTAGGGCAGGTTGGGGTCATTGTGGGGGTCGAAGGTTTCCTTGTTGGCGGAGGAGCGGACGGAGGTGCGGGAGACGCGGGACATTGTGCGGGAGAGACGAGAAGGGGCGGGGTTGATGGGGGCAAAGTCAGTGCCCTCCTCCGCTATGTCGGAGATCGACTCGGCGGGTTCTGGATGGTGGGTCATGGTGAATTTATGGGAAGGTTTGTGCAGTAACTTATTAAATACGGGAGGGGATATAGATTATGAGTATAGGTTAAAAATGGGTAGGATAATAGATGACGAGAACGTCAGATCAAGACAAGGAGGATGAAGTGAAAGAATGGATATCACAAGTCTTGACAAACGTATAGGCCCAAGATAGGCAAGATTGGGTTGATGGGTAGGGAAGACAAGTAGGAAGACCAGGAAACTTTGAGAATTCCAAGAGGCGGACTGACTGGAGTTATTATACGTTTGTGGGAAGCGGCAAGCAATCGCTTAAAGATCGGCGAGATTCTCATAGCTGTGGCTACAGTCCAATAGAAAAAGAAAGAAGAGACATTCGGCATGGGTCTAGCCAAATCATGGATAAATTCGATATAAATTCAGAGGAGGGCGATTCCTGGGAATAGTCAATAATCTGGTGGGAATTAATCGTTTGGCTTTGGTTGTCCGGGACTTTATCTAATGGCATAGCCAATATTTGATTTTTGATTTATTTATTTTTTGGTCTTTTCTCTTGTGGAAGTGGGAGACAATGTGTCACTGGTGGCTTGCTCCTTATGAAATTCCCGAGTTTTATCGTCGTCGACCAGCTTCAACGCCATTAACAAGTTTGATTGATCTCTTCATTCTGTATCTCTTGGTTGATATTTCCATGATGAACATGAAGCTAATCCTACAACTTATCATTAAAGAATTAGGAAATCGTCACCTAGACTAAACAACAATTTTTTTTATTTAGTTCTCCACCAACTAACTGGGTTATTCTCTATTGTGTTAGCGAGAAAGCTGCGAGCTTTCAGTGATGTTGCTGCTTTTGCTTATGTATTTTCTGTGTATAGAAGATATTGCCAAGGTTAGCGAACCGTACTTTGCCTATTGGTGGTGCTTTCTTCCGCTTGCGGGTCCAGATTCCCAAATCGACGACTGCGATCCGCGCACTTTTCAGCTACCCGCCATCTCTCCGTATAGCAAAGCCAAGTTAGCGGCGGTCCGTAGCCGGCAGAGCCGCATTTCAGCGGCAATGACCTTTGTTGCAGCCATGTATCATTGTTCAGACTGGAAGATGCATTTTCCATTATCCTTTTTTTTTGTTTTCTTATACATGTAGGAGTTAGTCTTGATTTTTGGAACCTTCACAAGCAGCATTGGGTACATGGTGACTACCGATTTTTTTTATTCCCGTTGCTTTACGTTTGTATAAATGAATTTCTTTTCTCTTATGTGAATGGCCACTGCGCCATAATCCCTTGCCAATCATCTCATTCTCGCACAAAAGCGATCCTCGCCTACAATCCTTTTCATTACCAGTTCGGGAATAACACGCTTTGTGAGATGCAACTTTTCGACGGAACTCACAGAGTGAATAATGATGATCAAAGCTTCTTTACCTCCTGGAATAAATTGTCAACAAAAATCAAGCATTACAAATAAAGAAGAAGAAAAAACATTATAAGATATCCTGTTAGAGACTCACAAAGACACAATATATTACTACCCAACAAAAGTGGTCACCATGGGATATCTCCGTGTGTATACTTACACGCAGTTTGCCAAGAAACTTTGACAGGCGCTTGTTATAGAACACGCGAAGCCCTGGAAGTTCGCCATGATGTTAACCCAGTTAACCGACTGAACTTTATTTACTTACAAGGGGCTGCAAAAAAAAAAAAGCCATCGAGTCCCCTTCCTAGTTCTCTAGCCAAGAGAGATCCCAGGACATCTCCGGCTGTTGTCCGCCACAGCTCCGGCTAGAACTCTAGAGGCAAACCACGGAACGCCACTCTAAAAATAAAAATAAAAATAAAAAGACCAGTATAACTAAGGTTTATTGGCAAATAGATATCTGGATCATCCACGAGGCAAACAACGAGAGTGATCCTCTGGCTTTTTGAACTCTAAAGCCAACGAGTTCGGATGCTCACAATACACCATCTGTTGCAGAATGCTGCCAGAAGCCTCAGCAATTGATCAACGAAGACATAATGGAAGGTCAATCATGTAGCATGAAGTCATGGACAACACACTAACCACTTGGCTGACAAAAGCATCCAGTACAACTCCCTTGTTCTTTTTCTTCTTGATATGCAGATTCATGTGTGGGGATTTTCTCTTTTTTGTTGTTGGGGCTACGCTTGGGCCAGATATACCATCTTGTCTTACCAGTGCTTGACATTCTATCTCCTTATCACTGCCTCGCATGATGATGAGATCACAAAAAATGGTATTTTTTGCTGCCCTGTCTTTCTTAGGCGTGGCAGCCCCCCAGTTCGTAATCCCGGATATAAACGTATCGACAACAGTTCATTGTTGACTTTATTCCTAGGCCTCGCAGCTATTGAAGTCAGATTTAATCCTGTTAACACACACACACTTTTGTTGGCTCTGAGCTGGGTACGTATTTAGATAAATATGTGATCTTATGAATCCAGACTCAGGTTTCAAGATCTCTAAATAAAAGAAGCATCATCGCCTCACATTGAAATCTCGCCTTCCACCTCATAGCATCACATTAATGCATGTAGCCTGCAAATCTACCGGACACTCAAGACAAGCAGGTATAGCCGCTCCCAGAAAGGCTAAGTAGGGCTCTACATTCATATTCCCATTCCCACTAAATCATTATGCGGAGGCACAATTAAAGAGCCCGGGAATGGGTGCTAACTTGAGTCGGCTCAGGATTGATTACCCGGGTAACCTCCAACTTTTGGGTACAAACAACGCGGTGATGGTGACAGATATGCGTACGCAGTAGACTCTATTGAGCCACTTTATAATGGTCATAGTCGGAATAGCGGCATCGTGCTCAGAGACCATAACAGTCTATGCTTGAGGCCTGTCAAAGTACGATGTAATGGTGAGAATTAATCAACTATGTAAGTATATATTTACGTCTTAACTCATACTGGTCTCAAAATTAGATTAACAGCAACATGAAGCGGTAAATATTATATTTCACCCAAATACTTGGCGCAATACCCGCTAGCAAAGAGTTCTCTTTGTTAGATAGCCGTTCTAGATCTTAGCTAGTATTCGCACGATGATAAACTCTTGGCCCTATCAAAGTTCTGGTCAAAAACTAGGGTTGATCCCGACTCGCGCAAGAAGATGTTAACCAAGTACTGTATATCTTAGATCACTAACACATATCTTGTACGGACATAGTGACCAAGTAAAACTCCAAAAAAAATCGGTGTATTTAAATAATGCATGTCTCAGGCTGTACACCCACCATCACCAGCCAGCCTCATAGCTCTTGAGATGAGAAACTACATACTCACGCACGTATATGTATGTACATGAGATCAACCCAGTCTGTGACCCGTCTCATAAATTCATAATCATGTTGCGTCACACTCCCAAAGTGAACAGCCACTCATAAACAGCTAGATAACAAAGTTAACACCTCCACGCATCACCCGCTACCCGAGCTACTGGCCACCACTATCACACAGCTGCACTCCCAAATCCTCCAAACCCCCTTCCGCGTGAGCGCAACTGTCACCCACCTTTACATCCATCTATAGTGTACCTCCTGACAAAACTAACCATGAAAAAATACTTATACAGTTCCATCTAGGAACCCCTCCCTCCTTACCTACAGCTCTGTGCAACCTCGCCACTAGCTCGCGTGGCACAACCTCTGAGTGTAATTTTAGCGAACGGGGCCGTTCCATTACCTACACTTTCTATTTTATTTTATTTTTTTTTGGGGGGGGGGAGGGGGAGAGATTCTCTACGCCCGTTCAACCAATATCGGCACCCTTGGCGACTGCAAAACTT
>JABFIG010000306.1:0-18730 GCA_017139545.1 Ambrosiella cleistominuta | reverse complement strand
GGGTACCATGTGAATTCGTGGGGAGCGTTGGTGGTTAGTGGGTATGTGGGGGATATTAGGGGACCGGGGTTGTTTTTGGGGGTCGAGTTTGTGAGGGATTAGGAGATCAAGGAGGCGTTTGAACCGAAAGTGAGATTTTTCAGGAGGCTGGTGGAGGAGGCGTTGCGGTTGGGGTTGACGATTTATCCTGGGAGCGGGACTATTGATGGGGTGCGGGGTGATCACATTGTTCTGACTCCAACATTCACGGTAACGGCCGAAAATCTTGGTTCAAGCCTATCACAGCGTGGTGGAATTAACCAGGCAAGAACCAAGACAATGATTAGTCATCATGAAAAATCTTTTCATTTACAACATGATATCCGAATATTCACCCATCAACGACCAGATGTCGCCCCAATCCCCCGCAAAATCCCCGGTCACCACCCCGTCCATCACCGCCACTGCCCCCTCTTCCTTCTTCCTTGACACCCGTGCCTCATACGGCACCTTTTCATGCTCCTCCGGACTGCCGCCCCCTATATCATGCACCGAGCTTTCCAACCCCTGGAAATCCTCCCTCCCCATCCCCCGATACCGCCCTTCGTCCTCCTCAACCCGAGCATACAACTCATCCAGCCTCGCCAACGTCTCTGACCACCCTTCGCCAATGGCCTGCCGCCTCTTAAAGTTCTCCATCCAGCGTGCCGCCGCCTTCCATTCGCCTGCAGCCCGCTGCTGGATGACCGAGATTGGGACACCCGCTTTGATTTCAGTCTCGAACATGAGCGGGAAGTACCGGACATACAGCGACATGGTCGCCGCGGAGAAGATGCAGAGGCCGACGAACGGGGTGTAGAGGGGAACTTTGAGAGAGGAGAGGGTCATGAGGAGGGTCATGATGGAGCGAGCGGCGTGGAAGGTGGTGGCGAAGGAGGTTGGCCACCAGTTGGGTGAGGGGGTCGAGGGGACTAACGGGGGATCGAGGGGCCCGGTCGGAGGGGAGGTTCGGGATGGGAGGAATGGCATATATTCTCTTCCGAGCCACAGGACGCTACACATGTTAGTTTCTGCTTTTTTTCTTTGATGGCTGATTTGGTTCTACCAGAAATATGGAAACTACTTACCTGACGTAATAAACCAAGTTAACATAGACAAAACCCTCCCCCGTTCCTGCCACCACATGTCTCTCAACATCTGTCTCCGGAAACCGGAGCCGTCGCCCGGTGACGCCTCTCCATTTCCCCAGCTGTGTCTCGAGTTTCTTCCACCCACCGTCATCCCACGGCGGTCCGTGTTCCTGTCGCCGCCCACCCGATATCACCCATGTTAAAATATCATGCCAAATAGCGAATCCTGAGGTCAGCAAACGGTGCAGGGAATCCGGGTCATCGATAGGTCCAGATGGAAAATCAGAAGGTAAAACCATAGATGGAACGGAGGGTGGAGATGATGGCGATTGTAGAAGTGGCACGGGAAGGTCGGAGAAGAGGAGGTCAGATGTGGGGCTGGGCGGGGTCGGGTGGAAGCTGAGCATCGGGAAAATTGGCCGTTGGGGGGTGCCGAAGATGACCTGGCGTTCAAGCAGATGGCACGCCCAGTACGTGCGGTTCAACAATGCGGTCTGCTCCGCTGGCGGCCGCAATATCAACATCTGCATTCTCCTTACCGCATTTCCTATCAAGTCTCACTGTCAGTATACTCACATCAATCAACCACGACACGCCTCACATCAAAACTCACCCACGTCCATCCAAGCCCGGCCGCCCCTCCCCATCCCCCACCCCCTCATCCCCAACAGCAACCCCACCATCACCCCCTCGACCCTGCCCTCCTCTCCCCACCTCTCCTCACACCACCGTCTCGCCCTTTCCTCCTCTGCCCCCCCACCCCCAAAGTCAACTGCCCTCAACGCCAAAACCGCCCATCCCACCCCGTCACAAACATCCCCTACCAAGCCTTGTAAAAAGCACAACTCCGGATAACTCCTCGCCAACCATCGAACTCCCTCCGTCACTGCCTCTTTCGGCACCGTGACTATGATTGCTCCACTACCACTACTGATCGTCCTGACCCCCAATGCCGCCGTCGGCTCTGCCCGTCGTCTTGAAACCACCACCGGCTTACTAAGCACACATCCTGCTGCCTTCCCTAACCTCTCACACCGCCTACATGGTGCCGTGCCATTATGGTGGCACTTCAACTTGGACTGACTATATAAATGGCAGGCGATTGTTAGTTAAGCTGCATCTTCCCCGATGGTCAAACCCGAGACCGATAAAACCCGACCCGAACTTACCGACAACCCTGACAAGCGACTGTTAACCTGACCATTTTTTTTCTTATAAAACTTCAACGGAAACAAAGTCTGATGAATTTACAGGAAAGGGACTCCATACTAATTAGCTTATCTCCAATCCCTAGAAAATTCGTCCTAGTTATTATGGTTATGTCAGACGAAAGGGCTTGTTAACGGGCCCACTTTTGTTAGGGTGCTACTTTTCGGGTTTAACTAGATTCATGATACCCGATGGCTAGATGGCCCTTCATAGTTAAATTTACAAACTCAACATACACACAGTGAAACCAAATTTCTAGTGACCAAAAACCAAAGACATGTAATTCAAATCTAACATAAAGCAAAAAGAGATACCAAAACAAAATCCATACCACAACAACTTGACCTAACTCAAGTCACAAACCCTAATCTAACCCATTCAGCCCAACTTTCACCCTTCATTTACGCTTACTCTTACTCTTCTTACTTGTCGACGGCGAATTCGAAGCCGTCGACGCCACACTTGATGCCCGTGATGGGCTGGTTGATGTCGCTTTACTACTCGTCCCCTTGCTCTTGACATCTTCTAAAGCTTTATTCTTAGCCGCTCCTCCTACCGAGCTCCTTGCCTTCTTCTTCGCCGGAGCCAATTCCAGCACTGAATCTTCCTCGTTGTCCGAGTCATCGCGCTTGGTCTTGGAGACGCCGTTGCCAGCAGTACCGGCGTCTTCGAACTCCTTAACCACGGCCGTCAGGAGGGTGGTGCAACGACGGGAAAGTTCAACAGGCGTACGAGAAAGAAAAAACCAATCAAAGCGGAAGAGGGGAGATTCGCGAATCTCCTCACGCATCAGTTCGTAGATGCCCTCACGATCAATACCGAAACGGTCGAGGAGAACAAGCAGGAAACGATCTTCCTCCTCAGTGTAGACCTTCTTGTTGGTGGTCGAGACCGAGTAGTTGATCTTGAGCTGCTGAAGAGGCACACGATACATGGAAAGCTTCTTGCGCAGAAGCTTGCGCTGGTGCTCAATCTTGCGAGTCCGCTCTTCACCATCCTCAATAGTCTTGAGGCACTTGTGATAATCAGCAATTTCGGTGTACCGTTGCCAAAACACCCTGGCGTACGCCCGGACCTCAGCAACTGACTTGCTGTCAACCTCAGAGGCAATGTCCTCAATGTTACGACGCCCGTATTTGCCAGAGGCATTAATAAACTGTTGGAAGTCACGACGGTTCCAGTCGAAACCCTGCTCCGCCAGCTCCACCTTCTCGTCCTGCTCCCCTTGGGTCAGGGGAACAGCCTCGTCAATTTCCTTTTGCTCTGCCGCGCGCTCGGCCTCACGTTCTGCCAGAGTGCTGGCATTCCCATCCGCAAGAGGCACCTTGTAGTTGATCTCCTTGCGGTAGTAAGCAGTCTCACGGTCCTGGAGTTCTCGGAGACGAGCGGGATAGAACTGATAGTCGTGAGCAGCAACCTGCTTGGGCGCACGCGGAGCCTTGGGCTTGGACTCAGTCTTGACTGCGCTAGGGTACATGGCGTTCTTGAAGTACTTATCCATGGAATACGACTGCTCCTTGCGCTCACGCTTGGCAGGCTCGATCCATGCCATGCTAATCTGCTCGTTCTTCTTCTTGCTGAAGTTTTCACCATTCCATTCGTAGGCTGACTCCGAGGTGAAGTTCTGAAGATCATCCAGACCGAGCTTCTCGTACTTGGCATTGAGCTGCTTAGTACGCTCCTCACCAGAGTTTAGAATGGCATCAATATCGTCATCCTCCAGCTTACCACCCTTATCAGCCAGTACACCAGTAGCACCCTTGCTGTTGAACAGATCCTGAGCACCATGCTGAATCATGGATAGCAGCTCGTCCTTGTTGGCAGCAGCCTTAGCGGCTTGTTGGGCTCTACCCTGCTGGATAACCAGCTGATCAAGACGTAATTTCTGCGCGGCACGCTCCAGAACCTTCTCCTCGATAGCTTTGTCTGTGACGAATCGGTACACAACAACCTGCTTAGTCTGGCCGATACGGTGAGCACGATCCATGGCCTGGAGATCGGCCTGGGGGTTCCAATCCGAGTCATAAAGGACAACAATATCAGCAGTCGTCAAGTTGATACCGAGACCACCAGCACGGGTGGTAAGAAGGAAGATAAACTTTTCAGAACCGGGTTTGTTGTACTCATCAATAGCAGCAATACGATCCTCATGGGCAGTACCACCATCGATACGACAGTATTTGTAGCCACGGAAAACGCAGTAATCTTCCAGAATATCCAACTGACGAGACATCTGAGAGAAGATCAGGATACGAGAGCCCTGTTTCTGCATACGGACCAAAAGCTTATCCAAGACAACCATCTTACCCGAGTTCTCAACCAGATGCTCATCGGTGGTGTAGGGAGGGCCAGGCTCTGCACCTTCGAAAAGGTACGGGTGGTTACAGCACTTACGAAGTTGCATGACAATGTTTAGCAATCTGGTCTTGGACTCACGCTTACCACCAGCACCATTGACAGCATCGATATCTTTCTCCAAAATCTTCTGGTACCACTTGACCTGCATCTCTGACATGCCAACGTAAACATTCAGTTCCTTCTTGGGCAAAAGGGACTTTTCGACATCGTTCTTTACACGGCGTAAAAGGAAAGGCTGTAGAACACGGTGGAGCTGCTTGACAACAGTCTCCTGATCACGGTCCTCACCCTTGAACCACTGATCAAAGGCTTCCGAGTCACCGAAAACATCGGGCAGTAAGAAGTTGAGCAGGGCCCAAAGTTCGTGCAGATTGTTTTGAAGAGGGGTACCGGTGATGAGAAGACGATTTCTCGAGTTGAAAAGACGGACAACTTGCGCCAACGAGGACTCTTCATTTTTGATACGGTGGGCCTAGAATAATGGTTAGCATGTGACAGCATAAAACCGAATCTTGAAATCTTTTACCTCGTCAATGACAATATAGCCCCAGGCAAACTTGCGCAGATGCGCCTTTTCGCGTAACACTATTTCGTAACTAGCAATGCAAACATCAAAGTTCTCCTCTGCCAGACGACCATTGATGAGCTCCTGGCGTTCCTCCTTGGTACCTTGCAGAACTAGCACATTAACCTCAGGCGTCCACTTGCCAAACTCACGCTTCCAGTTGTCAAGCGTAGACTTGGGGGTGAGAATCAAGTGAGGTCCCTTGATACCCAGAACGTAGCGTAGGTAACCGAGGAAAGAAATAGTTTGGAGAGTCTTTCCCAGACCCATTTCGTCGGCCAGAATACCAGAGATACCATTCTCATGCAGTGAAATCAGCCAGTTAAGACCAGCAACCTGGTAATCACGCATTTTTCCGTTGATGAAGCTAGGTGATTCGCGGAAGATGGTCTCAGCTTGGGCGCCGTCCTTTTCATCCTTGAGCAACTCTGCATCTTCCTCGGCCTCAGTTCTGCGGCGACGTTCGGTGTTGGCGCCACCCTGGCGACCACCAGACTTCTTTTTGGCCTTAGCGACTTCTTCATTTTGGCTATCAATTTGCGTCATAATGTCACGGATCTTGGGGTCGGGGTTTGTAGTGATAAAGTGACGAAAAAGGTCAGTCAGGCCCAAAAGGTACCGGAAACGACGGATGGTGTCATCTTCCTGTAAATGGGGGGGGTTGTTAGTTTATGTGCGGTGATTCAAATCAATTGACGATAATGAAGTGACATACCTTGGACTCTCCAAGACTATCGAGCTTCTTTCCGAGTATAGACTTGCGCAATTGGTTAGACTCTCCTCTCTTTTTGCGGCCATCTGTCACCTCAGCGGGGCTTTCAGAGTCTGAGTTGTCAACATCCTGATATTTCAGTTAGTACAGATCCGATCCAGCATGACGTACTGCTGGTCAAGCTTACCATAGATTCATCAATGTGATCCGGCGCATCCACCATTGACGCGTCTGAGTCTGCTTCAGCCGCCCGCGACGCACGAGTGACCATTATGAATATATCAATTGGTAGAAATCAAAAAGCCAAAGAGACTATAGGTGGCTTTTAGAGAAGGCTGTCGCCAGAAGGCACTTAACGCGACAGGGACTTGACGCACGCGTGGGTAAAGCTGTAAGTAGGATTAAAGGTATCAGTGAAGTAAAATGTGATCAGTATTGTGGTGAGTGTAAGCGGCAGGTAGCTGTGAAGCCTCAAGAATAGTTGTCTTAGAAAATCGGCCTGGAGTCGGGACTAGTGATGTGTAGGAGGGGGCGTTGCAAGCAGAGACGCAAGCAACTGGAGCTGTCGTTGTGGTTTTTTTTTTCTTTGATTAAATGCTGTGTTGCCGTGCGTTAACGAGAGCCGCGCCAGAATAGGAATCAGGTACGACAGGAATTAACACTCCAGAATAGGAAAGCCGGATTTAAAGTGGGTCTGGTCCTCGCCCATCAGGGTATCGAAAATTGACAGCTAGTTTGCAGTCTAGCAGTTTTGCAAGAGTCTACTGACAGCTGGCAGAATATGCTAAGCTACTGCCTTACTAACCAAAATTGGGCCATAAGTGTGTTGATGTTATGGAGTAATGAGCGCCAACTAAGATCAGTGATGGGACTCTAAAATGGATATCAGATTCATATGTTGGCAAAATTGATGATGCACTCTGCCTGCATATCACGAACCTACAGATTTATTTGCGTCGCACGCTTCATGATATCAACAGTTGTGTTTTAGTACATTGTCTCCGCTACACTTGACAATTTCATTATAAGCTTGCAGTAACCCTCATTAGGAGAGGAAGGAGTCATAAATATTTAAATTACTGGTACCCATATTACGCATTTTCCCCCTCTGTTTGAGCCCCAGCAACCAAAAACAAAAAAAATCTCAAGCCCTGTGCACCCTCAGATCTCCCCGAAACAATTCTCTCTTGGCCGATTGGTTCTCCATTCCCTCTCCACATTCGAGAGCATTCCGTCGAAGCCTTCGAAAAGCTTCAAAGATACTTTTCCGCAGCTTGTCTGTCAGCTTCAAATTCTGCTCCTTACTCACATTTTCTGTCTGCATAATAATCATAGCTTCGTCTGCCAAGTATTGGTAAGCAAACCCCCCCCCCCCCCCCCCAACAGCTCAGATATCCTGCTGCCACAGACTCTTTGTTCCTGGGACTAGTCGAAGTACTCTACATGGCTGTGTACCTATGCATGCCAACCTCATATACATTTGAGTCTATACCAGTATTCGTACGGCAACACAAAGTTCCAGGTCAATGAGCCCATTCACATCCGCCTGTTCTTTTTGTCGCTACACAATGCGATACTCGTGAAAGCAATCATTTTTATTGATGGTCCCCTAAGTCAAAGGCGACGGATGGGGCACTAGTGTCATCACTCTTTGTATTCATCGTATGGGCTTATGTGAGATCAATTCATCCTTCGTTATCGCTTCACGCCTATCATTTGTCATTTTGCATCTTCTAATGTCATCCATCCAGTATACTTGCTCGTGCAGCGTCTGCTACTTATTGTGTTTGTTTGTCCTGCGTAGCTGCAAACCACTCCTGGCTGCGATTCCGATCTCCGATAATTGCAGTCCCATAGGAACCTCTATTATCGCTTTCTGTTTGCTTGTCTGCCGTCATTCGACGTGACTTTATACATTCACGACTCTCATTATCTGATACCCGGTGGTCTCCTGCCTCTATCTTTATTACCCACGACTTAACTTACCACTTCCGACACACTCTATCTTTATTTACCACCACTTCCAACGAGACTTAGTCATGGCTACCGATTCTCCCGAACAACTCCTCAACTCTTTCAAGGCTGCAGCCCTGTCCGTCACCAAGCTCTACAGGAGCGCGACTGCTGCGGAAAGCAAAGCCCGTGAAGACGGTTACCAAGACTGTATTTCTGATCTTCTAGCCTTCCTTGATCGAGAGAACATTGGTCTTGGGGATGGTGAAGGTTGGAGAATCCGTAGATGGGCTACGGAAAAATTGAACGGCGAGACACACTTCACTGCTGAAAGTGAAGATGATGATATAACGGTTGCCGAACCTCCCCGCAGTGTCAATTCCACCAACTCTTCTGTGAATTCATCCAATGCCATGCAAACCTCTTCTCCCGAGGGTCAGACTGTCAACCGCCACAATACGATAACCCACGATACCCTTTCTGACAGCACTGATAGCGGACCAGTTGTTCAAAATATCTATGAACCTGCCAGCCCTCAATCTAGCAACACATTTACTGTTCCAGCTGCCGACAAATTCACCTTTCAGTCCAGCATCTCATACCCCGACATCAACCAACTCGACCTCAGTGACTCTACCCCTCCAACTCTCCGCAACCCCCTCCGGTCACGGCTAGGTAATGCCCCTGGCGCCATTGCTAGGACCTCCGCTGCCGCTAAGAGAATTGGATATGGAGCCGGTCACAAGCGCAAAATTAACCTGGCTGAGATCTTCGATATTGATGACTTCACATCACCAAAGAATAAAGATGTGTCTGGTAACAACAACAAGCGGAATCGTCTTATATAGATTGTGATTTCCAAAGTTTTGTGAATTTCATCTTCATACCTATGGCCTTTTAGCTGTTGGTCTCAGACGTTCGCAGCCGCCGATATCTGTTGGGTCGGAGCCGATCTGGTCTGCCACGGCGATAATTTTCGGCCATCCCCACTCAGTGTGGGGCCTTTTCTCATTTTATCCACACCTAATTCCAGCATTTGCTTCTCACTTCGAGAAGCCCCTATACCTGATTCTATATTCTTTGGTTTTGTTACTCCTGTCACAATATTGTTTTGTCTTTTCTATTTTGCATTGGGGGGTTTACATCTGGTATATACAGGCACTTGGCGAGGGTGTTCACGGGTCACCAACATCAGTCTTTTCTTCTTTTTGTGGAGGTGACAGTACGCTATTGTCCTTGTTTTCTATGCTTTTGTGGCTGATCTGTGTGTTTTGAACAGCTTAGAAAGCCAGGAGCCGAGTGGGGTTTCCGAGAGTTGGCACCACGTGGCGGAACTACGGATGTGATTTTTGGGATATCAATATGATCCGGAGCCCCAAAGAAGAATCGTGATGTTTGCTTTTGTGTTTTTGTTTTGTCCTTCTTTCATAGCTTCTGCATTGTCGATGATTTTCTTTTTTCTTTGATTTTTCGTGCTGACTTGTGTTGATTGATACCCAGGCGGCTTGATGACTTTTGTTTCTTTCAATGTCAATAGATACGAACTCTATACCTTTTCTTATTTCTCTGTACATTTCATCGTGAATTTTTGGTATCCTATGAACAACACATGATTTTATATTTTGCATTCAAACAGTTGTCATTCATGTCGAGTAAATCAATTACTATCCCAGACTCCATGACGTCAAATTTTTATAGACCCTAACCCAGACATTACGTCCTGCATTGTCAACTATTATTACCATCATCAATATTCATCCGCTTCGTCTATAGAGACGCCATGTTTGGTCTCCAGGTTTCACCAATACGTTTCATAGCCTCTGAAAACATTTTGCTGGAGATTCTCTTGCCTCCCTGACCTGCTAAAGGCGAGTGATCATCCGGTTGGAAGAAGGGGTTTTGTAACAGGGCGATATAAGCCGTCTGCATAGCCTTGAAAACCTACAATCTCATAGTCAGCATCCAAGATCTTCTGAAATCAACCACAACATCTGTAACAACATACCGGCTTCAACTCCCCATCTCGCAACCCAACACCCTTGGAGTTACTCCCTATCTCGCCGCGCCTCCCCCGCATATCCACGATAACGACAAACTTGACGCCTGTATTCGTCTCAAAGCCGTAGGCGGCTAGCCTGTCGTCGATGGCGTGAAGGAGGCCCATTTCACCGGAAAGGCCGACGGCGGCTGCCGCGTTGGATTTGGCGCGGAGTTCAAAGATGTCGATGGCAGAGGAGAGGAGGAGGTGGTATTGGAAGGGGGTGCGGAGGGGAACGTAGCTGGAGGGGGGGGAGAAGGAGGGGAATATGGTTAGGTGGAGGGGGTTGTTCTGGGAGGGGGGCTGTTAGTAGAGGGAGATTTTGGGGGAGGAGGAAAGAAGACGTACGTTGCGGCCGATTACACCAAGGCAGGCTATGGAGGGGATGGCGGTGGACATGGTGGGGACAGCTGATGGTTTGGGGGGTTGATAGTGGTGAAAGACGGTTATGTAAAATGAAGTGTTGAAAGAAAGAAAAGGTTAGTTTGGGAAACGTATAAGTCACATGAGTATCGAAATAGAGATGATGTTAAGGTTCAAGTACGATGATTAGCTTATGTTGTGCAACAGACGGGGATATGATAGTGGAAAACTAGGGTTAATATACTGGTACTTGTATTTCATCTATTGAGCTCTTTCAATATCATTGCTTGAATGAGTTATTATCTGTCATGGCAGTCTATATTCATATCATCCCCATAACACGTAGGCCTGTGAACTCATAACAATTATTAAACCTTAAAATCCTATCTTGCTATCCCCCTATATGAACCTTTTAATAATCTCGCCACAACTCATCCATTGACTTGGGCAGGGCTTATCAAGCAGCTGATTGGATAACCCTATAATGGCAGACAGCAGACAAGGATGTTATGGACTTCATCTTAAGTTGGATTCATGTTTTAAAGGTTAGTGTGATAGTAGCGTCGAGAGACGTCAACTTGTAGAGCCAAGGGAAGTAATGTAAACTGGAGGGGGTTACATTAGAGGATGGATGATTCTTGACTGTTATGGGTGAGTTGGCTTCTTAAGCAGTCCATACTTGTGCCCGTGATATATGCTCCTCCCACTCAGGTCCAGTATTTTTCTGGCCCGCTAACCTCGTATCATAGTACGCACGCACCTAAATTCCGATGACACCCTGTTCCAAATCACCACCTCTCCAAAGGGTCCTATCGGGAGCATCCTCTCATAAGATATCAGGACATTACGGCTCTAGACATGTTTACATTACTGTGGTCCTGACAAACCTGATTGTCTTCCAAGACATGTATTAAACAATATCAGACACATTTCCGTATACGAATGTGTCCATCAATTTGCCATTCGTTCTTCCGTTTCAACATACAGAATACAGCTGTGGAAAAATCGCCGGGGGTGGTGCCCAATATGGCTGTCCTCATCTATCTACCACTCCGCCCGTTCACTAATCACAGCGGTCTGGCCCTGTAATTGTGCCGCAAGAGAATCTCAAAATCTCCCTTGTCTTTCCGTAGTTGTCTTTTTTCAATGTGTCGGCCCCTTGCGGGACACATACGATGAGTGGTGCGGAGAGTTGTATCAGCAGGGGCGGGTAAGCTATGGATGCTGGTGAAGAAGATGCTTGGTTGCTTTGTTTGCTTTGGAGAAAGTATGGATGGAAAGAGAGAAGACAGGCACGTGTAGATATTGTGTGGATAGTTTGGGTCTTTTAATATTTTAATATAAATTTTGTTCTTATTTTCTATCAAATAAATATGTAATCATTGTCATTTGTTTACTTTACTCATTCCTTCCCAGTTCTGTTGAAGTTAAGATCTGAATGCGCAATTACCAATTTTGGATGTTTACTTTCTATCCTTGAATAATTACCTTGATTAATACTCCACATATTCACGAGACTAGATTCTGCCGCACTCTAAATCTATTTGGATCACAGCATCTTGACCATTTCATCTACATTTCGTTCAGTAGTCTCCCTTATTCTGCCTAACCAAAGTTTTCCTACGAGATTGCTGAGCACACAAAATCTCCAAGACAAACTATCATCTGTTTTGTCCTATCTCAAATTTACTACCTTTTTCTTTCACATCACACAATGTCACCCACCTCATCACCACCATCCGACTTCCTTGCCGGTGCTCGTGCCGAACTAGAATCGCTCATCGCCAACAAAGGCAGACTAAGATCCCCGCCATCCCCAGAAACCCGGCAAGAAAAAATCTCCAGCATTCTCAACCGGGGTCGTCAGATCACAGGGTTCCCGGGTAGTTTCTCCTCTAACGTAGGCATCCGTCAGTGGCCCGCCCGCTCCGGCCCCGTCGTCAAGGATCCCGTAAAAAATCTGGAAACCATGAGCCCGCCGGCAACATCCGGGTCTCTTGCCTCAGGCGAGGGGACTCCAACCACCGAACTAGAATCACGCCAAGTCTCAACAGACACTGACACCGACACTGATGTGCCATCGATGGACCAGGACGCCCCCTCGTCATCCACCTCGTCTTTTCGCGAACCGAAAAGCCCCTCGACTTCCCTCATTTCTTCTTCCCATCTCCTATCCGCCTCCAAGATCGCCCCGCCGGCCACCCACCGTGAATCCAAAGACGTCCGGGCTTTTTAGAAAAATGTCCGCACTCGCCTCCGTATTAGCAACGATTCCTCCTCTACCGGGCTAACGCCGTCTTCGTCAATTACGTCTCTGGGAACACCGGGCCATTCGAATCTGCCGTCATCACCGAGACCGGACGCAGATGGAGAAACGTCGTCGATTTTGGCGTTGACAAGGGACATTCAGGCGGGTTCGTTGGAGGTGGTTTTGGAGAGGGATGGCGAGGGGGAAGGCTTGGGAGGTGGAGGGGAGACAAGGGGAGAGGATGAGAGGAGCGCATATGAAGAGTCGGTGGATGATTATCCGACTGTGAGATTGGAGGATATCATGTTTCCGGAAGTAGTGACGCCAGAATTGACGACGCCGCCGGGGAGTCCACGTTTGCCACCCGGGCCTGCACTGGGAAGGGGGCTGAATCCGCTCAAAAGTCTTGTCCGTCGGGCAACCTATGCTGCTGACAGCAATTCTGCTCAGTCAGGAATAGCCCCGAGTTACATCTCACAGGAGGATCCTCCCCGCTTCCGCTCCGTTTCTCTCCAGGAACGCATTGAGCATTTTGAGAATTGGCTTGACGATTACATTCTGGCATCACCCGATATGGCCACGTTCCCGGCTGGCGCTCTATCATGGACTTACCAGGAGGAAGCGTCGAGACGGAAAGTCGGCGTGGGAGTTGACGGGTATGAGAGGTTGGGCAGCTCACCGCCGAGGTTTCCGGCTCCTGTGTCAAGGGACGAGGGAAAGGAACAGAGTGGGGTGAGGAGGGCGGCTTCGGCAAAGAGCAGACGCGTTAGCGGGATTTGGCCGGCGGGGATGGAGAAGAAGGGGCTTGGAGGAGGTGCAGTTGTTGGGAGTATTGGAGCTGTTTTGTCGGGGGAGGTGGAGGAATTGCCGGTGTTACCGAAAAATGAGGAGAAGGAATTACCGCCGTTGCCAAAGACGCCGACAACACTGATGGCGTCCAGTCCTATGGAAAGCACACCTACATCAATGGTTATGCACCTCACTTCATCTCCCTCTTTATCGTCCTCTGCAACGCTGACACCATTTTCCCTGTCCCGTCCGGCCCATCCGGTAACATACACTCTATATACCAACGGGCCGTTTCCTTACTACCTGACCACACCTCCACCGCCGCCGGCTGCATATCGTGACCCACTTATTTGTCCACCGCAGCCGCAGAGATTCTGCAAGATTCCAGAATGCCAACCACCGGTGATTTCGGAGAAGTCGAGGATGAGGAGAGAGGGGAAGCCGTTGGTGTATTGGACGGTGTATGGGAGGGTTATTGAACTGCCGCAGGAGTGGGTCCCAGGAGGTTACATGTAAGGAGGCTGTAATTTTGGGATCTTGAAGTTGTGTACGTTATCATGCGGACTGAGATTATGCCATAAACTAGAAAAACAACCCAAAAATAAAAAAATCTCAATAAACTGATGCACAAGCAAAACAGACGAAAAAATCGTGAACAAATCATTCCTAAATTCTAATAATTAAATACATTACATAACCGTGCCCCTCTCCTACATCACCGCCTCCGGCACCTGCGACCTCCCGCCACCCCTCTTATCCCGCTTAGCCAGATACTTGGCAAACGTCCGTGACAATGCCCTCTTACAACTCGCCTTCTGACTTCCGATAAAGCTCTCCACCGTCACCTCAATCGCCCGATCGATATCCTCCTGCAGACAGAAATCCGACAACCGCATTCGGCAAAAGGCCTCGGTGATGCGTAAAATAGCCTCGAGGTGACGCACGGTAATCGGGTAGGCCCCCGTAATCATCGACTCGCGCCGCATGTCGGCAAACAGCCGCGACACCTTGTCGATTTCCACCTGGTATAGCTTGGGAGACACGCGGTTGCGCGCGTACGTAATGTACTTGCGCAGCAGCTCCTGCGCAATTGGCCCGTCTTTCTTAACACCCTTGCGCTTCCACTCGTCCAGCTCGGCGAGAGCACGCATTTCCTCGACCGACTGCGCCGGGGGCAGCGGGCCAGGGTCGCCGGCGCCCGAGTCCTTGAGAGATTGCCAGGCGGCCTTAGCGGCGGCGGTCTTTTCACGCTCGATGGCGATAGTGTTGAGGAGCTCGTCGCGCGAGGTTTGGAAGTGGGGGTGCGAGACTTCGTGCGAGTTGGCGATGAAGGCGGCGAGCCGGGTGTCTTCTTCGGGGTCGACGGTGTCGCGGATGACGCAGAGGATGTCGAAACGGGACAGGATAGGCTCCGTCAGTTCGACGTTGGCGGAGAAGGGGATGGTCGAGTTGTAGCGGCCGCCGATGGGGTTGGCGCCGGCAATGATGCCGCAGCGGGCTTGCAGCGTCGTCACAATGCCGGCCTTGGAGATGGAGATGGTCTGCTGTTCCATGGCTTCATGAATCGAAGTGCGGTCTTGGTCGTTCATCTTGTCAAACTCATCAATGAGACACGTTCCCTTGTCGGCAAGAACCAGGGCACCACCCTCCAGAGTCCATTCCGAGGTCACCGGATCACGCCGGACCGAGGCCGTCAGACCGACAGCCGAGGCACCCTGACCAGTGGCAAACACAGCCCGCTGCGCAGTCTTCTCGGCATACTTGAGCATTTGCGACTTGGCGGTACCGGGGTCACCGAGCAGCAGTACGTTGATGTCACCACGAATGCGGTGAGAGCCCTTGGTGACCTTCTCGACACCACCAAATAGAGACAAGGCAATTGCCGTCTTGACATCGTGGTGGCCGTAGATACTCGGGGCAATGGAGTCGATGATCTTATCGATAATGTGGGGGTCCTTGGAAAGCTGGCGAATGGCCGTTTCATCGTCCTGGCTGATTCTGAAGCCCTGAAGATCATCGTGATCTTTGATAATGTTGTTGGCTTCGAGAATTGTCGCAAAGACTGGGAAACCATTGCGGTTGTTCAACTGCGCATCATAGCTGTTGCGGTAAATACCGACGACCTCAATCTCATCACCCGGCTTGCAGGTATCAATGAGATCCCACAGAAGGATAACTTCGCGATGTCTCGGCAAACGGCCCGCCGGCACCTTGCCCGGCGACTCTTGCAGCGTGATCTTTTGGTAGTTGCGGTAGATGGTCTGGTCGGTGTTGATGGTGAACGGCCCGCGACTCTGGCAATTCATGCAGAAAGAAATCTTCACCTCAACATTGCTCTCTTGCTGGAAGGGGCCCAGAGTCACGCCGCACTTGGTGCAGTCGAACTTAACATATTTCAGCTGCGGGAAGACACCCGTTCTCCTCGTCACAACACCCGAAACCTGCACCAGACCGTTCAGATGACTCTGGCGCAACTGTCTCAACGTGTACGAAATCGGCAGATACCGGAATCGCACGTGCACCTCGGGCTGAATCTCAGCATAGTGCACAAACGACTCCGTAAACATCTCCATCGCCACTTCGTCAAACAGCTTGATTACTGGCGCCGGTGCATTGCATAACATGTATGCCAATGAGGCATTGTGCTCCGCCAAGTCGTTATACGACACTGGTAATGACTCGGCGTTAGCCGTCGCCAGCTGGTGAATCTGCTTGCCGAAGATGGACTTGCCATCAGGCGTCAGCGCTGTCGTCAGGAAATTCTTGAACTCGCGCTGAATCGACCTCTGGGCTGCCGGCGTCGCAATCCAGTCGGCCAGCTCGTTCGTCTTCATCTCACCGAGTGCCTGCGTGCTCAGTTCCTCCTCCATAGCATCGTATTCCATCTCGTTGGGGTCTTCGTCGTAATGGTTTCTGCGCCGCTTCTGGCCCATCGTCAACTCCTCGAGGATGTCATCGCCGTCATCCAGGAACCCAAGCGGTAGATTCCGCTGGCTGTTGACATGGCGGTCCCGCTTGTTGAGCTTTGCATCGATCTCCCGCCTCGTTGCCGCATCCATCGCCTCGTACTGCGTGTCATCATCGATACCAATACCCTCGTACGCATCCTCCGTATTATTCCCGGCATAATCATCCAAGAAGTTCTCCCCAAATAAATCAACCTCACCCTCCGCCTCCTCATCTAGTTCATCGATATCCTGATCCACGTCTAGGATCTGATCATCCTCAATCACATCGTCATCGTCATCGGCGCCGTGACGGAGCAAGTCATCGTGGAGATCGGGGGGCGACGAGCCCGGTGGTGATGAGCCCATGGAAACGTCATCGCGAGACCGGGAGCGTTTGCGGGTATTGCGGACGAGGCCGGCCTCGGGGCTATCCGCGGGGCCAAGGGGGGAACTACGGGGGTGTTGATGTCAGTGAGCTTTTCTCATTGTCCAACCGTCAGGGGTCTCCTATACACAAGCACAAACGTACCTCATGATTCTTGGTCAATAAAGCCTGTAGCCGGTTTTTTTATGTGTTATAAGAGTAGCGTGTAGTTCCAATTGAATTTTATCTGTCTCAATCTTGTCGTGATGTCGTAAATTTCGTCAATCTTAGGTGGGGAGGGGTCGCAGGGCTCACACGTTTACTAGTCTGTCCTTCGTTGCTGGGGAAATTTGGCCCAAACTGCAGGAACGCACCTGTAGGACATTGGCGCGCAGGAGGCGCGTAAAGTGGTTGAGGGGTTACTCCATTAGGTAAGTGTTTGGTGTCAATAAACGTTCGTACTGTGAGTTAGCACGGTATGTGGGAACGCGGCGGCATGCACGCGGTGCGTTTGAGGTAGTGGAGATGACAATGATGATGATAAAGGTGATGGTTGGTTAAAAAAAAAGTCTTGAAGTTAATGAATTCAGAGTCGCAAGGTTTGGTTCTAGCAAAGGATATTCAAGATTTGTCAAGATGAGTTCACCAAAGCCTGCTGAGGCTGGAGCATCTTCCGCTAGCAAGCGCAGTAACAGCATGTCTACGCAATCTGAGACGTCCCAAACCGCCGCCGAGTAAGCTGATCACCAAATCACGATATACTCTGATTACATAATTAATCTAGCCTGACTACAGTTACCTTCGTTCTCAACTCAAACTCGAGGCTGAAGCCCGTGAGGCTCTTCCCTATGTAAGTTCGCTACCGCCACAAACTGCGAGCACACAACTAACGCTCCGGTTTCCACCTTCCCTTAGTCCATCGACAAATGTACCTACCTTCTTGGCCCCCTTCGCCAAAACATCTTTTCTTGCCTCACTTGTAATCCCGTGCCCCCCGCCGGCTCGTCCACTCCATACACCCCCGCCGGCATCTGCTACTCCTGCTCTGTCTCCTGCCATGGCGACCACCAGCTTGTCGAGATCTTCTCGAAGCGCAACTTCACTTGTGACTGTGGAACGACCCGGATGCCGGATAGTTCCCCGTGTACGCTGAGAATTGACGAGAAGACGGGGAAGAAGGAGGTTCGGTGGGCCAAACCGAGTGAGGAAAACGAGTATGGGCAGAACTTTGAGGGCAAGTTTTGCTGCTGTGGAAAGGTTTATGATCCGTATAAGATGAATGGGACCATGTTTCAGTGTCTTGGGCTGGGCGGGTTAAAGGAAGGGGGGTGTGGAGAGGACTGGTATCATCCGGGATGTCTGATGGGGATCGGGGAGGATTGGTACGAGAAGCAGGAGGGTGGGAAGATGGAAAAGCAGCAAGATAGCGACAAAGCAAAGGTTAAATTGGAGGAGACGCAGGATATGACAGAGAAGTCAACATCAGACTCCAAGCCCTCAGAACCTACTGACTCAGCACCTGCCGCACCTGCTCCGGCCGCCGAAGCCGGTGTGGATTCCGAAGCTCCCGCCACCAACGAAGAGAAAGATGAAGGAGAGGAGGAGGAAGCACCGCTTCCCCCAGGCTTTCCCGAAGAAGACTCCTTTGTTTCCCTTATCTGCTTCAAATGTGTCGAATCACATTCTTGGATCAAAAAGTACGCTGGACAACCCGGGTTTCTTCCACCGCTGTACAACACACCGACTCCAAACCTGGACGGGAAAAATGATGATGCATCGGTAGAGAATGCAAAGAAGAAGGAGCAGGAGACTATTGGAACAGTCAAGGAGGAGTCCAAGGCTGAGATTGCTGAAGTGGCAGTTTCTTTGCCCATCCATTCCGATTCCAAGAGCAAAAAGCGCAAAGCCTCGCTCACCCTCTCACCCATCCAAGAATCCAAGCGCCCCAAATCCATCACTGCTGAAGACACTACCCAAGCTTCCACCGAACCCACTGAACCCGCCTGCTTCCTCAAAACATACCCCGACCCCCCTTCCTCTACCACCCCCTTCACCCTCTTCCTCCTCCCCACCT